>JAQIXN010000304.1:0-45925 GCA_034698145.1 Proisotoma minuta
CAAAACCCGCTTATAATGAAAACTCTTTGGATCGGAAGGGATTTTGGAAATTTTGGGCAGTCCAGCAGCAGCAACTTCCATTCGCCATTGTTAAATATTAAAAGGAAAATGAAAGCCTCAAGCATTAAAAATTTCAATGGATTCTATTCACTTGTGTTTGAAGTTGTACCGATTTATTTAGTTTAGTGAATTAAATTGATAAACAGTTTTCCCCCATGAAGTTATTCTTTATGACCACTCAGCAGTGAAATTCTTCATCCCTCAGAATGAATGTTTTGAGGATTTTGTTCACAAAGCACTTTCTCTACACTTATCTGCTTTTCCCCTCTTAAAATGATCATCCTTTCAAACGAATTTATTTATTATACTTTAAACGCAAAATTATGTTGCGAATTAATTTGTTTGTATTCCAATTTCAAAGTTTTCATTCTGTGTAAATATTATTTCATTTTTCTCTGAAACGTAAAACGAGTTAAAGAAATTACAATCATATTTCACCTTGAATTAATTAATGCTAATGAGTCTCATTTTACAAATTACACCAACTGCATCCAGTTCCTTGAGTTGTGAGTGCAATGGAGAGAAGTTCTTGAGAACTAACCATTAAAACCGGATGTGCACTTTCAGACTAAAAACTTGAGTGAAACTGACTGTTGCAATAATACAAGGAAAACATTTAATTTGTTCTTAATGAGCCCTTGCTATAAATGTCATTCTGCACTGCTTCGCATAATAATAAATAACAGCTAACTTTTTCTGTGAAAAATATTGTGAAATTTTTAAAAATAGAAACTAAAAGTCACATTTTCCACATTGGTCAGCTTCCATTAGTCAAAGTGGTTTTCTGGACTCTGGAATTCCATCCTCGATATGCAATTTCTTAAAAGTGTTGGCTTTTGAAGAATCTTTGAAAACTACCCTTTTCATTTCTTTATGTTTGAATAAAGCTATTGGATGGTGAAAAGTGTGTTCAGTTTGACTGTTACTGAACACTAGCTAAAGTAAATGTAATGGATTGTCTATTTACGGGTAAGGAATCCAAAGAAAGTCATTAACGCTACAATCCATTAGCCAAGTATCAAATCGCTGGCAATTTGGAAAGTAAACAATTTTAATAAAGTAAACGCAATGATTGTTCACATATCAATTTCCAGCTAGTTCAATTACAAGAATTTCAATTAATTGATTACAAAATTGAAGTTTGAGTTGAAAAGGAACGAGTTTGTTTGAACTGCTTTCTCTTCTCAAAGGACTACATATTCAAGTGAAGATGCGAGTGTTTTGCAAATGAAATTTTCTTTGGAATGTCGTCCTTCTTCTTCTTTCATCTAAAAGTTCATTTCCTTAATGCAACGTAATTCAATATCATGTCCATTTCAATTTATTTGAACGGTTAGCAAAAGAGAAAATGAAGCATGAGTGGAGAAATTATTCGGTTGAAAAATCACAAATGGTAAAAGTGAATTGAATCAGGGGGCGAAATGATATTTTACAAGGTTTACTTTGACAAAAAATTTATTTTTAGCAATTTCCGAATTGTTTCATAATTTTTTCAAGATACTAATATTTTTAAAATTTTTGGAATAAAAAATGAAATAACACTAACATTAATACGAATCACTGCATATGACTTAGGTTTACAATTCTTCCTTCTTCTGTGCTGCTGCTAACTTTTTGTTGACTTTGTCCCAGAATTCCATTCGTTTTCCAAGTGGCTCGGTCTCCAATTTTGGGAAGTTTCGAACGTAAAGCCAACGAAGCTGGCCACTTTCAATTTCTTCTTTCCCAACGGGCTCCCAACCTCCAAACTTTTCCTTGTCGAAATTCGGGTTTCTGTTGAGAGTTTAAATATGCATATTAGTTGGATTCGGTATTATTTTTGATAAATTATCAATATTTAACCCACCCATTGATAGCCATCGATGCGTAGCCCTTCACCAAGAGTTTTGAAACCATTTCTTCTTTAGATTCTGGTTCGATTTTGGGATACTTGACATCCGTGAATAGAAAACGAAGCTCGTCAGCATGAGTCACTTTTTAAGATAGTTGTGAGCATATATTACTGTAATGAAGAAGAGAGAAATTAAAAAATAATCTTACCTCCCATCGGCTTGTCATAGCCAAGATTCATGATTTGTGACCAGGTGAGATCAGGATAAGCAAATACAGTGACATAAACGGGAGCATGTTTGGCGTGCTGAATGACAGTGTTTCGAACTCCGTAGATGAAATAACTATCTGAATATGCATCCGTCAATCCTTTCAGCGTGTCGTTTGAAATTGGTTTATCTTGAAAATAAAATTTCTTGATACGTTTAGAAATCACGTCCTTGGCTTCTTGTGGAATGCTTGGGTCGTCGTAAAGGAACATTTCGGGGGCAGCCTTTAGAAAGTCGCTGTTGATCTTTTCCACCAATTTCTCATCCTTCAAAATGGCTACAATAATATTTTTAAACTATCAATAATTTATCACTAAAAAAATTAAGTAATTTTAATTACCTCCAGCATTAATCAACAAGCCTTCCTTCTCGTTTACAGACATGATCAATGGGACTTTTTGGAATTTTCCAGATTGATACAAAACCTCGGGATGTTCAGTAAGGAAAGCATGACTGCTGGGAACTTCCATAGTTGGGCCATATACGACAATGTTTGTCAGAAGTGACGCATCCTAAAATAAAGAAAACTCAGATAAGAAAACGAAATCATTTCTTTTAAAATGCACACTTACCACAAGGGACTTTTGTACAATTTCTTTTGCAGATTTTGATTTCAAGCACTTTTTCAACTCTACGGATTCTTTAGGACAGCCAAGTTTTTCAGCAAGTTTTAAGGACGCCTTCTTTGGATCTTGAATGAAGGCCCACTTATTCAAGGCAGACCCAGATTGACAAATTGCATTCCTAAAGAGACCTGGAAAGAAACGAGAAATGCATAATGTTAATGGTAATGATTATGCTTGTAAATTACCTTTAGATGCAGGGGAAATAATATGATAAGAAACGCTAGAACTTCCGGCACTCTCCCCGGCCAAAGTGACACGATCTTTGTCACCGTTGAAAAATCCAATGTTCTTTTCTACCCACTTTAAAAGTAAAACTTGGTCCTTCAAGCCCAAATTTCCAGGTAAAACTTCATCCCCCATTGAGAGAAATCCTATAAAATACAATAATAACAATTACAATTTGTTTATCCCTACTAATCGTTTCTTCTTACTGCTACTTACCAAGAGAGTTTAAACGATAATTAAACGTAACAAACGTAACGTCCTCGTCCATTAGAAAGTCTGCTCCATTTTCATTAGAATTCCCGAAATAATACCCTCCTCCGTGGATGAAAACTAGAACGGCACGCTTCTTATTGGAATCTATTTTGGCCTATTCAAAAAATACATTTTGAGCATTTCAACATTGCAATTATTGTTAAATTACAGCTTACATCCGGCGTAAAAACATTGACGAACAAACATTGTTCGTCCCCTTCGTATTTTTGGGTCAGAATATTGAATTGAGGGCAGACAGAACCGAACTTTGTCGCGTCCCTCAAACCCTCCCATTTTGAAGCTGGTTCAGCCAACTTTATACGAAAAATTAATTTTATTGATTAGCTTGATGAACATTTAATTAACGATATCTTTACCTCGAATTTTTCCGGTTTGTTAGCATAAGGAATTCCTGTTGTATGCAAATTTTAAAATGGCAACAAAATAACCGGAAGCAGTGATCTCTCACCCATAAATGCCGAGTACGTTTTCCCATCCCTTGACTTCAAATAAACTCCCTTGAGCTCCCCCTCGCTTATTTTTACGGTTGGAAATTCATCGCAAAAAGCCGCACAAACAAAACCCCAGAAAACCAACGTTCTCAAAAGATTTCGGAATTCCGAAGTCGTTTCCATTTTTTTCTCAAAGTTTCGGAAGCAAGAAAGTAAATTCTCAACTTTTTTGGAAAGATTTTGACACTTTGAAAATTGACGAGCGACTGATGAAATTATTTTGGTAAATCAAAGTCCAGATGACCGTTGTAACATGGGTTGTCAGAGAAACAGAGGAAATGAATAAAACTTTATCTGCGGACTTGGTAAATATGCATGTGAATGATAAGAGAAGTATAAACATCAACTTCCTCATGATCTACCTCATAATAACATAATTAATGACGATGCTTTATATAATATTCTGCATATATACTTTATTTTTGACTCATCTATTTTCATGACTTTTAAATTATGAGACTTTCTCCGGCTTTCCCTATCGTTTGCTTTTTGCAAATAAATACAAAGTAATAAAAGATTTGGAGAAGCATCTTAAACAAATAATATGAAAAAAAATCACTCATCGCTAAAGACGGTTTATATCTTTAGTTCTCAAGCAAGTAGCAGCAAAGCAACACACCATCTTTTATTGTGTTATGATACATAAAACTTGTCTTTGGTTTCATTTGCAGTAAACGAACAATTCGAGAAAGCGTCAATTCCGCAAAAACCAGCCTCTTTTGCTCTTGTGGTTGGACACAATGGATAAAAAATGTGTGTCTGACGTGTCAGTAAAGTGGTCATTTTGTTGTGCTTGATGAAGACAAAAAATCGCATTTGTGTAGTTTTATGTACAACCACTTCTTGTCATCGTGGTTATGTTAAAGCCATCCAAAATCTTGCAGAGAAAGTCTTGCGACAGTTGGAGTGGGTTAAAGTATAAGTAGAGAGTTGTGTTCTTCTTTAGCCTGTCTGCTGGGTACAAATGACCAGTTGTCTTTTGTGACCCAAGAAAGAAGATGCTTGCTTGATAGTCTTCCTGTTAACGATACCAGACTTGTTTTCATTGATGATAAAATAAAAGATTTATGGCACACGGCTACCGACTTCCTTAAAATTCACAACATACAATCTGCAATGGGAATGAACGTACTGTACAATGAAAGGATGCTACAAGTCAAAAGTCAAGAAAAATAAAGAATTTTGTTTACGCTCCTTCGAGACACAGGAGATAAAAGGCAATGGAGAAAGTCAAGAGGGGTTTTGGGACCTTTTTTTCCAAATAACACTAAGTATATATCCTACCTAAATATCTTCTACCTATGTACATAAGAGAGGAAAGTGTGAGAGCAAAGGAGACCACAACAAAGATTAGATGAGCCGAGGGGAAAACCGCAAAGTAAGTAAAGTAGCATCATATCAGATTACATTCACATTAAATTACTGCATGTTCCCTGTTTCTCCAGAGCTTGGCTGGTGCGTGATGTTTGTCGTGACTGGGATTGGGTGGGGTTGCACTATTTAGTAGACTTTTGTCCATTTTGTCCTCTGGTCATAGTTTAGACTTGATCTTCAGGGTATTACTCTCATGTCCATTTCTGTCCTCCATTATTGAAAAGCTGGATTTTGTCTGTATGGAGAAGAATGTCAAGAGAAAATCATTGAATTTTATTTCCGTTCTCTCGGTTTTCTTATTTCGGCTGGGTTTCTTATTTTGTATTTGTTTGTTTTTGCAGCATAAGCCTGTCACAGATGGACAAGCATCTTGTGCAAGCTTTAGGCTTTTACCAACACAACATCAAATATCATTAAAGAAATGCATCTCATGGTGCATCTGGATCAAGTAGATTTTCTTTTCCACCTAAGTAGCAGAACTTTGTAAATCTTCTTCTTGAGTAGGGGACAAAAGACGTTGTTTGTTGCATCCCAATGGTGTCCACTCCGTCCCATTTCATTAAAGGATGATGTTGATTCCCTAACAATGTGAAAAGTAGGGAGTTGAAAAATTCTCCTAATGTCTTGCAGCTTTCTCCAAGATGATACTCAATATCTGGGAAAGTACATCTCTTTTGCCCTTGGGGAAACACAAATAAAGAATTTAAAATCCTTTGGACTTTGTCTTAAGATCAGCAGAAAAGAAAGTTGCAAAGTCCATTCAGCCAGAGATAAATTTTATAATGGAAGAAAGCAACGGAAGTATTTGTCCTCGAGGTCAGTAATTTAAACCCAAAGTTTGAGCCACAAACATGGCCATGGCCATGGACGTCGCAACTGAAATGATGATTTTAAACATAATAAAAAGGAGTTTGTCAAGTTGTTAGTTTTAGAAATGTCTTATTCTTTCAAGTATTTACAAAGGACTTCATCCATTTTGTAAACTGGAACTAAAGAAAGATCAACATTATTTACCAATCTAGAGAAAACTGATGCGCTGCCCACTAAAACACAACTTTCCCATTTT
The DNA here is from genome assembly GCA_034698145.1 of Proisotoma minuta. NCBI lineage: Eukaryota > Metazoa > Arthropoda > Collembola > Entomobryomorpha > Isotomidae > Proisotoma > Proisotoma minuta. Next base: position 6,215 of record JAQIXN010000304.1, read on the forward strand.
CTGTTCAAACAGTTTTAACATAATGAAATTCTAATTGGCAAATAGTTGACCACAGGCTAAAAATGGGTAAAAACCTGGAGAAAGTTTTTCAAGAGTCAGCTTTTTCGAATAAAAAAAGAAAGAAGGCAATCAAGTGGTTTCAAATCAGGAATAAATTGTACCACTCAATCTCACCTCCTCATATTATTCTCATTTTGATTTGATAAAAAAAAGTAGAAAAAGATGGGGAGAAAATGTCACGGGAGGAAAGGAAGTGGGAGTAATATTATAAAATGAGATTGGTTTAAGAATAAGAGACATTGCATTGGATTCTGATTTATACTTTGCTTTATACTCTCTGCTGCTATCTCTCACTGTCTTGTTTTGACAGATGGGGTCAAGCTAAAGTTCTCAAGATTTGAAGACTTGCCATCAACTTGGGAGTATTGCATTGGTGTGATTTCCCACTCTTTCAAAAATTTCAATCTCTTTGTATTTCGTATTAAAAGAAACGTTAAGCCAGTAAAGAAGCAGTATAACTAAAGTTGGGGTTGTTTCTCTCCCAAAAAGGAAATGGTAAAGAAATGGAAAAGTTATCGGATCTGCGTTACACTTTGAGAGCTTTTTCTTTGGGGTGGGAATAAAACATCTTCTTCCCCTTCTCCCTTGTAAAAGCTTGGAAGGGAAAGTCCCGACTGTTGGTCTTGCTACCTTGGATCATTCAGATAAATGGGGTGGTAATCTAATCGACAATGTGGTTATTTTCATAAGACTAATTCTATTTTCAAGCCAAGCCTTAATTTCATTACTCAACGAGATCAGGTCCTAAAGTGAATGTCCTTTTTAGTATTTGGCTTCCATTGCAATAATAATTTTCACAAAAGGATTCCAGACTCATCAACGTTCATTCTGGTGACAGAGAGGAAAGCAATAAACATACAAATGCCAGAAGGTGAATCGGACTCAATTTGTTAATTAATTAGAAGTGGAGTTGGACTTTGTTGGACACTCATCGGAGGGGGAAAAGAAAATGGTTTATTTGTACTCCTCTTCTTGTGCTGAATGCACTCTTTTCTCTATCTCAATCCACCCATCAAATCCAATGACTTTTACTTTTGTATTCTACTTCAATTTAGGATATTTGGTGATAGAGATCTTGATAAGGGAGAGAGAGATATAGCATAAGGTAAATGGAAGAAATCCAATCTACACAAGATACTCCTTCTTGTATTTAGAAATTGAGTGATGGCGACTTTGGAAGTGAAGATTAATTGGAGGACAAGTCAAGAGGGGATGATGATGATGTTTAATTTATTAACTTCTATGCCTTTTATAGGGATGAAATAAAGGGCTAAAACAAAACATACTTTCTTTCATTTTGTCCACTGTTCTTTTATAGTATTTGTGCAACCAGACAGCCAGTACAATGGTCGCAATTCCTTCCCCGGCGATGGTGAAGTTTACCACCCCAGAATATTTCCACGGGGGCTCCGTCCGATAATGTCCAAGGGTCAGAAGCGAGGCCAGAATATAAAATGTCAATTTCTTGCAAGCGTTTAAAATTTGTGGGTAGTTCCGTTTTGAAGCAGCCGTCAGAAATTTTTCCATGTAAAACAATCCACATAGAGAAATTGGAAAGTTTACAAAAAATGTGATTTCCATTTCAGACACCAAATATTTATCATAGAGCCATTTGGGTTCAAAGTAATCTACAGGTCGGTAAATGTTGTCGGCATAATGGGCGTTGTGAATTATGTGGCTGATCATGTAGCAAATTGCAATTCGAATGGTTGATGAAGACAAAGGGAAATAGTTGCACGTTTTCTCCCGTATTTTAGTAATTGACCAAAAATGTTTGGCAAACTTGCAGAATGTTACAAACCCCAAAATCAATGTTACGACTACAAATACAAGCCTTATTTGTGGTAACTCGTCCAATTCTTCGTCACTCACATACGTACGACCAAAGGTGGAAACAACGAATTTTGGCATGATATCTAAGTATACAAAAATGATGATAAAACAATAGTATTTAAGAATTCCAAATAAATAAACTCACCAGATCAAATTTAGCAATTATACGTTAAAGTTAAACATCAGCCGATTGAGAATGAAAAGGTTCACTGGGTCCAAAGTACTCCAAGAGCTGTAAAACTTTGTACCTAAGCTATTTGTGAACTTATACAACTCAAAGCTCATTCATTTGATGTGATGCATGGAAGGTTAAGGTTGGAATTGTATTTAAGTTTACATATTCTATTTAATATTTTATTTCTGATTTTCTAATTAAAAATTAGGCTAGGCAAATGTTTATTTAATATACTTCCGTTGCGGTAAATGGTAATCGTAAATGGTAATCAATGTTTGCAAAAATATTAATTGTTTCCATCAGTCTTTGTTTTGCCTGAAATATTAAACCACTAAAATCATACTTAACTAGTTTATGAATACTAAGGCTGACTTTCCCTGCATTCATTGTATTATTTAGGGTGATGAAAGCGGATGTTGCAAGTGTTTGTTGAAAGCAAATGTAATTAATTTTTGAGTCAGATTTTTTACTTTTAACCGGATTGTTCCCCCAGTACTCGAAATGGGAGTTCCTTTGTTTGCTCTCTTGATAAAATATTCAACACCTTTAAGCTTTTTCCAAGGAGAGGGACGAACGGCCCCACTTATGCTTTCACTCAATTCATGCGGTTGAAATTTGAGCTGAGTAAGCAATGTTTACAAAAGAAGAAGGGAAAAAACTTTTCTGTAAATGTCTGAATACATGAGTCAAGTGAAATCAGGAATTAAGCAAGAGTTGGAGCTTTTAGTCATGCAATCTCTTGTGGGGTTGATTGTTCTGGAAATGCGATGTGTAATCAACTGTGAGCTCTCTCTCTACCTTCAAACCGGTAATTAAATCAACCAATTAAAATTTTACAAAGTTCCTTTTGCCGTTTCCCCCAACTGTACATAATTTCTTTCTGCATGATATGGACGTTTTTTTGCAAAATTACAATTTCCAAAGCCGGCTAATTTAATTATACTTCCTCAAAGAAGGCTTCATATTAATATATTTATGCATGTGGATGAGACACATATTTGAGTATCATTATTATGCTTCCAGGATCTGTTTTTTTACTTTACATTCATCGTGATAAAATATGACAATTTAGAAGGATTTGTAAAGCCATTTCCGTTTGCCATCTAAATTCTTAAAAATTCTTTTATGCAACGCATTACAAATTCCTTAAAAGGCAGAGCGACGGATGACTATAAAATAGTGGGCAAGTAGCATAAAATTACACTTGAAATTATCCCACTAAATTTCCACCGAGTAATCGTTAAAGGGGATAAAGTAAAGTATTTAAAGGATAATCCGCTGTGGGTGGATGTAATGTAGATAACTTTGAGATTTTACTCTCGCATCATCTCATATCTTATCTCAAAGACAATGGCTTACTTACTCCCAAAGTAAATATGTTGGATTTTGCATATAAAAGTAAAGTACGCACAATGAGTGGTTGCTTTACATTCTGTGGGACATAAGATAGAAGGGAGATAGCAAACCAACCACGGCTAAACTCCAGTTAACCAAAATGCACAAATCATAACCAGAGAGATTCATCTGTCATAACATTTACAGAAGTGGTATAAAACAAAGGAAATGGTTCGGAAATCCTTTCTTTAATGTTGGCATATCCTCAGCTACAACTTTAACACAGCAGCGACATATCACCAGCATTATCCCCTTCCCCAACGACATATAGGACGACGATCTCAACTTTTCCATATATAACCAACCACTACATAAATCCAAAACTTTCCCTTCCATCCATTTTATACGTGGGGGTGAATGCAAAGTCTGAATTTTAAGGGAAGAAAGAAAGTCGCTGCTGTATGCATCTCATATTTCTTTCAAGGAGATTTAGCACTGACAACTTTGAATGAGGAGCTATACTTTCACCTATAGAAGAATTAGTCAGTTCAAACTGCAAACCCGGCTTAGAATTTTATACTTTATGCAAAATTATTATTCTGAGGAAGTGGGTATTTAAATCTTCATCCCACGCTGAACTACCCACGACACATTTTACCATTTAAACCTCACTTCCTTCCTCTTCCTTTCTCTGCTGGGGTCGGAGAAATATGGGAATTGGAAATAGTTGACTTTCATCGGAAGCTCTGGACATCTTTATTCGTTTAGCCGACGTAAAAAAAAGTACGCTTTCTGGTTTTTGTACCAAACTGATTGCTATTTTATGGTTAAGCTGGAATTGTTTGATTTATTAGGATAAAAGCTAATTATAAATGTTAACCTCAACCCTTTTTATTTTAAATTCCATTCATATTTGAATACTTTATACCAGTCATGCAATTTTGGCTTAATCCAGCCAGTTTCATATGTTTGCATGAGTTGACTGCAAATAACAGAACACTTGATATATTTTTTTATTTTATGGAGTAACTTTCACCGACGATATATGGGACTTGGCTTGATTTGGCCAAACATTCATCCGAATAAACCCATCGAGTCCCTTTTTTGGGCTGCTGCCATCTCATCTCATTCGAAATGCAAAGTAATATGTGGACATTTAAATTTTTCCTTTTTGCTAGTCACAGCAGAATAAAAATGGAGTGAGAGCAAAGCCAAACCACGGAGCAATAAAATAAGTTTCCTCTCTCACACGGAGTAGGTAACATGTTATAATATTATTATGGAGCTCTTAAAATGAATTTGGACACTTTGTTTTTTGGCAAACCTACTTTAGGATGTAGTAATTTGTCAACCACGACCAACGAGCCATTAACCATATTGAGTACAAATGGGCTACATTAATTTTAGTAAAGGATCAAATTAAAAAGATGAATGCTTTCAGTGGGATCAAATTAGAATAATAACTTTCTCCCGTTTTCTTTTGGACTGGATGAAAATAATGGGAGAGTGACAGGACGGCTAAGATAAGAGGGGATGAGAGGGAAGTGCAAGTGTAATAATAATCTTGGAGAGGTTTTATCTCTCTTACTTGCTTTAGTTGTCTCAAATTTCCAATCCGAATTCATGATGTTAAATGTGATGTTATGTCATGTCAGAGAAGGCCATTAGTGAAAGGAATTTTTTCCCTTCCGGCAAATCCTAAACCAAAAGCTCTACTTCAATTACAACATAGAAAACTTGGCTTAGGGCATCACACATTTGGAGGAAGAAAAATATTTGCAATCTTTTAGTTTGGGGATAAAATCATACATTTTGTTGAATATTGTGATTTGTTTTATTGGACATAAAACTAATAAGAGTGTGGTGAAAGTGTATTATATGGGGAACTGTTTATTCTCGTAATAATATCTATCATGTTTATGCTTGTTAAGGAGATGGGAGTTGATCGAACAGAATTTACTGGTTTAGTTTTGGGTGCGTACATTAGGAGAAAACATCATTATTACGTTGAGTAAAGGCTCAAGTTAAGCTCATTTATTGCCTGGGGTCGAGCCGCGGATGACTTATATCCCTTATCTACATATCCCTCGTTGTGTGGGATTATGTTTGTTGGGTTGGGAGAAATTCCTTTACTTTATTTAACTAACTGCATTGCGAATTATTACCTCTCTCTCTCTCCTTCAAAACCAATTCAAGCAGAGTGCTCTTCCCCATAATTCAAAACTGGGGTTGAAAAGTGTCAACTAAACCACACACAGAAAGCTTTAGTTAGATCTGTCCCCTCATCTTACTTATCTATGTAACTGCGTAAGTACTCATTTGCCTAAGGACTGGGAAACGCACAAACAAATCACGCAATCACTAAGCTCAATTTTATAATTGCTCTTGAACTCTCGAAAGTTGATACCCTGTCGTATTAATTCGAAGCTTCTATTTTTCAGCAAAAGTAAAAAAAAATACAATTGTTCATTTGGTTAATGCATCTATTCTAATTTATTAAAATCTTCTTTAATAAATTCTAAAATGTAATATTGCATGTCAAACATATAAAAATATATGCGAAAAAACAACTTTTTTTTCAAAAAGTTAATACATACTGAAATTCAACAATGGAACTAACTAAACAAGCCTACTGAATGAGATTATTTGTTTACTAATCATGTTCCCCGAGATGTTTGTAGAAGAGATCCAAGTAGAGAAATAAATTTACGAATGGACACAATGGACACCTCAGAATTGCATCACTATCTTGACTCCGCGGATCTCCAACGGGATAAAGTCTCGTACGAAGTTTGAGGCCACCGCCTTCATCAAGTTCATCAATAACTTTGCTATCCTCGTTATCACTATCAGAGTCTCCTTTGTCCTATTATAAAAATAAATTTTTAAATTGTTATCACGCTAACAGATTTTTAAATAAATTACATTTTTGAAAATTTTCGACTTCTTCTTTAGATTTTCTTTGACCTCGCCATTATCAACGTGCTCTGATTCATTACAATTGCGCAAGATCGAATTGTCTTCATCTTGACAAATCCCCTCCATAGGTATTTCGGGAGTCGACATTTCCGAGAAAGATTTATGCCCATCAAACGTTTTGTCGATTTTGTCATCTTCTTTCTGCTCATCTTTAATGGTGTCCTCTTTTTGAGTTTCGTCTTCATCTTCGGGTTCAGAGAGTTGAAGTCCTCCTTGAGGCTCAACTTTTTTCTCTGGTGACTTTGATTTCTTCTGTTTAGAACTCTTTTTGCCACCTTTCTTGAAGAAAACAATTTTTGGCTCAAACAGATCACTGAGGTTGCTGTCACTGGAAGAATTGCTTAAGTTGTCATCATCCTTCCTTTCATCATCCGTCAGCGTTTCTAGTGATTGAATGGCTTTGTCAATTGCCTTGCTCAGTTTCGTACTCTTCTATAATTTTAAAAACAAAACATGAATTATTGAATAAAGATAATTTACAACATTACAACATACTTTGTTGCTTTTTGTTGATTTTGTTGGCTTCTTTTTCTTACTATTCTTAGTCTTTTTAATTCCAGATGTTTTGGCTTTTGCGCAAATTCGTTTTTCACGCTTTGGCTTCTTTTTGACTTCTTCCGTCTTTTGGTCCGTTTTCGGTGGCTCTGGCTCTGGTTCAGCTTCCACAACGTTCACTGGCTCATTTGACGCTGACGGCAACGGCGACGGCGGTGGTACTTCGTCTAAATGACAAGGATTAAACATATTTATATTTTAATATGATTTTAAAAAAAATTACCTTCGGAATACAATGAACACTCGTCGTCCACGTCCACGTCCATGTTGATCGGAGCGTCAAATTCGTATTCGTGACGAACTCCACGAATGCGAGCACACGTTTCGTTCATTGGGCTGACGTCCCCTGCTGGGTCTCCAGTTCCCGTCGCTGTCGTCATTGTTCCTTCACCCAATTCAACAATCACACAACGATTTTACAAAAAGTGTGCGTAAACTACTTTGTCTCAATATTTATGCTCGATGGTCATCAATGATAAGTTGTAATTTTCGTCTGCATTGCATATTGTGCAAACTGCAATGCACAATTATCAGAGCAAACTTGTTTGTTTGACACAACTTGAGAAAGATTTTATTTATAGAAATGGAGAAAGCTGTCCACTTTCCCCAGACATAATTAGCTAAATATAACTACTCATTGCCTATCTCCATCCATTCATGAGGAAATGTGTCTTAGACTTTAAATAGTCTCATCAACCCCATTCTCTAAATTCTCTCTACCATAGTTGTCGTATTAAAACGGGGAAAGCTGCTTAAAATAGACATGATCAGTAAGTTGTAAATCAACTTTGATGGCTTTGTTAAAAGCAACTCTCCATCATCTTCAATTCGGGGAAATAACAGGATTACAAAACTAATTCTACAATATGACAAAATACAATTTTAATCTTTATGGAAGATTATTTGTGAGCTTGAGTAGTTGCATGTATTTCTTTTCTTAGAAAAGTGGATTTTCTCCATCTTGTATTCATTTCTCCTGTTTATTTTCACTCAACTAATTCAAAGAAGGGATAAGATAACGTCTTAAGAGACTTCCAAGATGGATGAAGTGAATGAAAGAAAGTGCATGCAAATAAAGGTTTACAAAAAGAAAATGTTTCGTAGAGCAAGTCTTTTGAGACATTGATATTGATACTTTGCGAGAAAAGTTGGTTGTGTGTACAGTATTAGGGATCTTTTGGCTGAAGATTTCGTGAAGATTTTTATTTAGAAGGTGAAATGAGGTAACATCTTGCTATAAATGTTTAGATACCCGATTGAGTTTATACATTCAGTCCAATATTGAGTGAGTTTGGTGAAAGTTGCATTGCAACCGGTGTGCAGCAATATTCCATCTGGCATCTCAATGAAATGAATGAAGAAAAGAAAATATTGCAAAGAGAGAGTGGATTACATCTCTGGAGAAATTCTTGGATAAGAATTTTCTCCATTTAGATTTCGATACTGAAATAGCTACGTGGTCGATCTCACTTTCAATTTTTGTTTGTATATGTACGGAATGCAATTTGAGGAGGTTTCTTTCTTGGGAAACAAGTTGCGTGTACTTGTGCACTTTCTGAAGAAGGGATGAAACCACAGGCCAAGTAACTAGCCTTGAATACGCAAGAGAAATACAAATATGTTGGTTTCAAATTTCAAGATCAAAGACTTTTTTCTTAGCCTTTCGTATTTTTTTCAATTTACTTTCTGATATGGATTAGTCCTAACTGATCTGAAAATGATGGTTTTATATCTTGAACTCATTTCAAAATTATATAGCGTTGCATTGGAATTATTAAGAACGTGATTCTTAACTCTGTATGCGCATTCCAAAGAGATTCTTTTGGCGTCAGCTGTCGTAATTCTGAAAATCTGGAATTCTGATTCCATCTTTGATCCAACTCCCTTTGGCAGAGAAAGAATATTCCCTGCCAATAATTCCAAGAAGAAGAAGACGGCTACAAAACTATGTATATGTGAGGACTGTGGTAGATGGTCACAGTAAAATATATTCGCCTTGCCTTGACATTTCTCGAGGTAAGAAAGTGGTGGGAGTGAAAGGAGATGAAAGTTGTCCCGTCTCCCAGTGGACCTTGTTCTCTCCTGATTGCATCGAAGAGGAATGCGTGTACATCTGCATATCCCCTTATCTTTTGGATCTATCCACATCGATACATTTTGTTTCTGTCCGAGGGTGGATTGATCTGAATCGTCCTGTCACTGCACTCCAACTCCCTTTTCCTTTTCTCCTTACGCATTGTTTTATACCTGTACTGCACTTCATTGCAGAGAGAAATTTATTCATGGCTCTCTCGTGAGCCCTATTTCTTTTGTGACAAGGATAGCGACAGACAGATCAAGGATCACAAATATCCAATTGAATTTGAAAGTATAGAAGAAACTCGTTTCTTGTTCCCTGCCTGTCGATTGATTGATCGGAATGTGATGACAAAAGTACAATTCACATGTAGTTTTGAATTCGTTTTGCAAGTTGTCAGTTGTTGGTTTTATGTAAATGTACAACAAATATGTTGTTTTCTATTTAGTTTATTTTTAGGCATTGTTGAATCATTTGAAGGTGACTTTATTTTGCCCTTGAAAGAAATAGTTAACGCGTGTATTCTTGATTCTCTACAAGTATAATGACATGTTTTTATGCTCAGAATCAGACATCAGAGTGTTAATGCCTGTTAAAGTATTCATATTTCATGTTTTCAAAAACAGCATGGCAATGAATATTTTAAAAGATGGTTCACGAGGCACTTGGAAAGAGTTGTTTTTGTTGATGCTTTCACTCTCACATTTTGCAATTTACATTAATCGCAACGCAAAAACTAATTCAACTTGACTTTCCTTTTTGAAGTCCATATATGTATATGTAAAGTCAGATTGTTGATCTTAAGTAAATATTATATTATCTCACAATATGGAATTTTACGGCTCTCTTCCTTTCTCTTTTTGTATATGCATAAATGAAGAAAGTATGTCACACACAGGATGATGATTTAACTTTTAAACAGAACAAAAGTTATACAATAAGTATTAAACAAAATAAGATACATATCTTGTGTGGGATTGAAAAGCGCAACGAAAACTTTCCATTTCTACCAAACTTTAGTTTCCCATAAAACAAAAGACGTTGGATCTTGATGAAACAGATATGTCTTCTTGCATGAAGTGAATAAAGAGCACAAAGTTTTGAATTCTTTGTTCTACATTGTAAAATATAAATCATGTATTAAATTACAGTCCGTCAGAGATTTGGAATTTCATGCAAATAAAATACACACATGAAAGGAAAGAGTGACTTTTGCAAGTCCTTGAAGATAAACTTTAGAAAAACTTTTGCAATATCGGTAACCAACTCCTTGTTTTCAGAATGTTGAGTTTTTTGCCATTTTATTTCATAATCAAACAATGCAAAATTGAAATACTTCTGTAGGGCAAAAGAGCTCTTAACTTTACTTGCTATACAAACTCGTAAATTTTTAGCAGTGAAGAAATGAAACAGATTTTTGGTACATAAAATATTGCGTTAAACACAATTTTTCGTATTTCAGAAGACTGCAAATATGCAATTTAATTTTCTCGATTGTGGTGTTTTTATTTTCAAAGTATTAATTTGAACTTTATATGCAATAATAATTTGTTCAATCCTTGTAGGCTGTTATGTACACTGAAGGGAAAAATAGATTAAAGAAAACTCAATTAACCAAGTTTTTCAAATTTTCTAACCAGCTTTGGTTTTCTGTATTTATAGCCACTAAAGAATTAAATTGCTTGTATTTATATAATTTTACAAATAAAACAAAATCAGTAAAATGGACGATTACAAATACCCCATATTTTTCAACAGAAGATACGGAAATTCTCTTATTTTTAATAAAATGGAGAAATTTTAATGAAATACCTGAGTCGCATTAACAATTTCACGAATAGAATGAAATGGAATATTTTCTGAGCAAGTTAATTTTAGTCTTCAAAATTAGAACGTGTAAAGAAAGATATTGAAAGCACATTTGTGACAGCAGTCGAGATTTCCCTTTTACTTTCTCTCTCAGAGTGATTTAGCAAAAAGAGTGGAAATTGGATTTAGATGTAACTTTGTAACGCTCATGCTCATCACGTCAGCAATTTATCATAATTTTGAATATTTGCACAAAAGATTTAATAAAATTTTCAAATCACATTTCTCATTTGGGTCAAATCTCTCTCCCTTTCACTTCCTCCTTCATTTTTAAATATTGAGGCCAATCAACGAGCAGAATTTTGATGATTTCCATTTGAAATTTATTCCTTGGAATATTAAACAGAAGAAAAGAATATCTCTAAAAGAGTAAAAGATTTGAAAGAATCAAAATCTTGATCATTTATTATATTAAATGAAATTCCAGCTTAGAATCCTACATTGTGCCATTTTCTTCATCTGCTTAATTAAACAGTGAATCAAATTCTTGTTCATTTCTGACATGCAGAAAAATAAATGACCGTTATTTTTTTCTTGGTCTAGTTGATTCATTGTTTCTGTTTATTCATGCACGGTTGGAAGAACTTTCTCTTTTTGGTCCTTTAACCCTTTGATGTTTTCTTCCTTCTCAAAATGACGGATTTCTGGTCCAAGAATAATGGAGAAAGTTGTAGCATGAATTTCTCATCTGATTACCAGTACTTTTACGTGGAGACAAGTGTTTATAGTTTCTTTGTAAGATAAGAGAGGCGACCTAATTGCTCATCCACCGAAAATAAATAAGTGATTAATCTACTACAAAAGTGGTCCAATGAGAGGAAGACACTACCTGACACAAACATGATACTCATTCCGCTAAAGAATCGAGAGGAAAGTGAAAGCAATTCTGTTTTACTACACATTCATCACATTTTCTTACTTCATCTATAAAAGTAATAAGAATTTATATAGATTGACAGGAAATCTAAAAGATTTTATTACCTATCATGTATTTTATCTTGGATTTGTGTCCTTTTATGAGCTGTTTCTCACAATGACATTTAATCCAATCGATTGTGCAGTGTTTTTTTACCCATTTGTTTATACATTTGATTTCCATTTTTTTTTTACTTTCACTTTGGCTTGCTTCCGTATCCCATCTTTTCTTGTGAAACTGAGTCTTCCGCTTGTCTCATTTTTTTGTTAAGAAAGTTTGCAGTGTAATGCTAGCTCATTGTTAACTTTCATGACTTAGGCAGTGACAAACCCCTTTAACCCGGAATTGATTGGTTGATAAAATAATGTTGGAAATAGAATACGCGATGTGGATTGCACAATAAAGCTCCTCAGGGAATCCCTTCGTCGTGGTTGATACTTCTTTCTCCTTTGATAGCTGAGTTTGAACAAAACAGTGCAAAAAATACTAAACCCAAAAAGCTATTCGCATCTCATCTCATGCGTCGTTTTCTCAAATGTTTTCTCGAGAAAAAAATGTCCAATCTAATTCTAAACGTGCAGTGACGGCTCGACAATCACTTTGCTTGTTGCCATTGTACAAAAGAGAAAGTCGCGGACGGGGAAAATATTCTGTTTTTGCAGTATTTCCTGCTTATCCCATTACCATCAGTTTGGTTGTTTGCTTCTACTTTTTGCCAATCTTTCTCCACTGTTATAATGTTGTGGAATATTTCACTGACATTTACTTCTCACGAGTCATGTCATGTCGGGATAATGCCAGCCACAATAAGAATTCAAAAAAGGTTGAATAGGACGTACAACATATAAAACTCTAGAGTGACATTTAGATCGTTTCAATTTCACGCTTAGGTGACAGACGAACTCACCTTTTTATTACCATTTTATGGAGAGCATAGTTTGCGATCGTGTGTGGTTCAATTTAATACCAAAGTTCAGAAATTCCACCTCATCTCTAGAGAATTCTGTTCATTTCTTTGTCTCTTTAAAGTTGATGGGTGACGTGACGGGACATCGTGATATGTTCTATTTTACCTGCTAAAAATCCAAAGAGTAGGTATTCAAGATTTTTCATAAAATGGTTATAATTAATTGGAAAATATTTTCTGGAAGCTTTCCAAATTGTTTCATATTAAACTTAAAATTGGGAACAAAGAGGACACGGAGGATGAGACTTTGGTTAATAGGGCAATCATCAAAGTAATAACCTCATTAAATGGGTAACCAAATTTAAGGGCAATTAAGGATCTTCTTGAATGACTTTTGAATGGGCTATAGATTACACTACATGTGTCAAATGAGGATTTTGGAGTTGGCAATGAATGAGGTGTGAATGGAGACAATTAGGATGTGAAAGTAGAAAAGTAATTTTCACAAGAAGTTAGTTGCTCATTCATTTCAATTCATTTAACCCTCTCTTGATTATTATGGAATCACCACAGAGAAAATTTCTCGTACATAATGGTCCAATTTTCATCATCCTTCATTCACCAGATTTAACTTTTCATGCAGAGATTCATAGATAAAAATAGTTATGGTTCAAAAATAAAAAGGAGATTGTGCAACTCTTCTCAACTTGTCCAATGTTCCTCTAATTTATGATTCTCGAGTTAATTTATCACCTTTAATGACCTAGCATATGGTGATGAATATGTAGCTTGCAGCAATTTATTAAGTGAACGAGATAACTACAAATGTTAGGAGCAGTTGTACAAATATGATGACATATAATGTTGTGTTTTATCGTAAAATAAATATTATCGTCATCTTACTTATAATATCTAAAATAATTAATCATAAAAATTACGAGTAAACTGGTGCAATCTAAATGAGTTGTTGGTCAGTTTTAAGTTTGAAATAAAACCCAAGCATTTATGGCTGAAATGCCAGTTTATTAGTAAAAGCACAACCAGTTGACAAAAATATTTTCGCACAATATCATCCTAAAATGGATACCCCTTATGCATGGGAAAGCTTTCCATCAGAGTTGGAAACTTTGTCAATTACTGGAAGCACAAAACCAGAAAATTTTTCATCAAATTGCGTGGTTGTCCCAATAATAACCTCAAGTAACTTTATGATGAATGGATCTGGGTCGATAAAATTGGATTTGCCCAATGGAGATGCCGATGGCAAAAAGGTGCAAAATCCGAATTTGGTCCAATTAAATTTTTTAATGATAATGTTATACAGGAAGTTTTTGAATATGGACGGATGGGAAATCCAACGCGAAGCCATTTGGAAGAATATTTTGCTGTATTGGAGGGGTCAAAATATGGTAGTTAAATTATTTTAAAATAGTTAACTATTTTAAAACTACTTATTTTTTTAAATTAGCACTGGCATTTGGGTCCGGTGTCGGCGGTTTGTCCTCAATCGTTCTTTCCCTTAGTCAGGGTGACCATATTTTAGCATCCAGTGCTTTATATGGTGGCTCGATTTCCCAAATTAAAATAGCAACTCGGTTTGGAATAAGCTCAGACTTTTTCGAGACCAGTGAAACCGATGAGATAATCAAATTGATCAAACCAAACACAAAGGTAAAGCTTGCAGATTAATACAGCTTAGATATAGAGTATAAGTATAATGTGTTAAGCTTAACCAATTTTCTATTTAGATGATTTATTTGGAAAGTCCATCTAATCCCCAATTACGCTTGTTTGACATTTCTGCGATTGCTAAGAAAGCTCATGAAAAGGGCATTATTGTGGTTGTGGATAATACCTTTTTGACCCCCGTCTTCCAACGTTGCCTTAGACTTGGTGCTGATGTCGTTTTGTATTCTTGTTCTAAATACATAGGGGGACACGCGGATGTCATAATGGGTAAGCCAACAAATACTTGTCATGCTATAAACTTATTGAGAGTAAAAAAACTTTGTTTATTTAAAAAGGTATGGTTGCGACGAATAATCCAGATTTGTATGAAAAGTTTAGAGTCAACCAAGAAGGTAAGGAATACATTGTAAAAGTACATTGTTTAATATTGAAAATGCTTATTTATCAGCGTTCGGGGCAATTCCTTCACCTTTTGACTGCTATCTCACAATTAGAAGTTTAAAGACGCTTCACTTGCGGATGAAAAAACATTCCAAAAATGGATTTAAACTTGCAAAATTCTTGGAATCCCATCCCCTTGTTGAAAAAGTCATTCATCCAGGTTATTTTGACTGTTGTCATTCATTGTCATCTAAAATTGTATTATTTATTTTTTAAACAAAGGATTAAAGTCTCATCCTCATCATGAACTGGCTAAAAAGCAACAAGAGGGGCATTCTGGAATGGTTGGATTCTATATCAAAGGTCAGCTTAAAGAGGCAGCAAAGTTCATGGACAAACTCAAAGTTGTTCGACGAGCTCCTTCACTTGGCGCAGATATCAGCTTGGTCACAATTCCGTAAGTTTCTAGACGAAATTAGGTTAAAAAACTTTTCAATTTTGATATTGAAATAGAGCAAGGATGAGCCATATTCAGCTTTCACAAGAAGAACGCAACAAATTGGGAGTTACCGACAACTTCATCAGATTATCCGTTGGACTTGAAGCAGCAAAAGATTTGATTGAAGATGTTGACCAGGCACTAAAACAAGCTGTGCTTTGATAACATATCTCTATATTGTTGTATCTAAATACAAGAATAAATCATATTCAAACTCTCTCCAGAAATGAAAAGTGAAAAGTAAATTACAAAATCATTTATTAATGAAGCAAGCCATAAATTAAATACCTACTACATAGCGTACGTATTTAAAATGTTGGAATTTCAGTTTGATAGGACAGCCAGCAAACTATTTAACACTTTTGGTTGGAAATTGCAAGTAAATGAGCATCTTCTTCTTGTGATTTCTGCGTCTAAGTAGATTTGCATATTCCCGAATTCCAAAATTCAAAACTTGTGCTTGGATTCATTAAAAAGTTTTACTTCTTAATCTCTTCTCCTCCATTCCTTAACTACCTTCATATTAGGAGAAAGTTGTTCCACGCCAAGAGGCTCAATAAGCTTAAGGCATATTTCATGTCCCACTCAACTTCATCCACAACGAGCTCTCTTCTACTTCCCTTTCACTTTCCCAAAGTAAGTGCAACTACGAGGAAACTTGACAAATTTGAATCACTCGAAAATTCGTGATCTGCCTATTTTGATGTAATTTCTTCCTATCTATCAATGCGTAAAATTAAGAAAAGTTACTACGTAGCTTCATTTTTACTCATTATTAGAAATATATAAATATAAGATCCTTAGTTTTGTTTATTCAAGGTGAAAGTTAAATCAAAGTTATGTTTCTTTTAGGTAAACAAAAAATAGGACTTTGCATACACTTTTCTCCCCTTTCACAATATATAAATAGAAAAATGCAAGAGGTACTAATCCTTCACTGTAACAAATGCATTTAAAGCTCTCGGGTGCTTTCTCTTATCATTTTTTAGGATCCGACATTTGACAGATGATCTGTCAACTGGATGAAGGAGGTTGCACACTCTCCTCTTTCTCCCGTCGCCTCCATTTCCTGCCCCCACTTCCCCATTACTTTTATTATTTTGTAACCTGATAAACTCTTAGCATCAACTGTCAAAAAATGTAACGAGTTAAGTGTATTTATAACGTATACACTTCTGTAAGAAATACAACCCTAATCAGTTTTAAATGACATCAATTAATACACACAAAGTGAGTGAATGGAGAAAGTATTCGGTTTCATGATATTTTCTCCCTTTGCTCATAATTTCTCCAACAGCCCCTATTTGGCTCACATAAAGCTGATAATAAGTATGGACATAACAGGCTGTTTTAAAGGTAGGGGACAAACAAGGTGATAACATCTACAATGGCATTGTTAATCGAAGAATTGGACATTTCTTTCACCATCTGATAAAAATGGACATGAAATGGAGAGACATTTTATGTTGTGTGGTCCCCTCTTCTGATTTTTACGGCTAGAGCATGATCCAAATATACACACATCCCATGTGTAAGGTCATAGATCATAATTCCTCCCCTTTGTATACAATGGTCTCTATATTTTACTTTCTTCTTTCTCTTGTTCACAGCTACGTGATCCCATATTTCTTCGTTTTCCCCATTTTCATACTTCAATATTGTCCTTTTAAAAAATATTAATTTTCAATTAAAACCTTAAAGAATTTCATATGGAAGATGACATGATGCTATGAAGGCTTTAAATCACATAAATTTGTATTTTGATTTTAGAAGAAAGGGAATCTGAATCCCATAGTCTACTTGTGTGTGATATGGAATACAATATTGCAAGAGTAGGATATGAAATTATGAATTTCTCCTCTCCTGAGGAAGCAGAATTCCCAGCTTTCTCCGAGGGTGGCTGAATATGAATGATGATATTCTATATCGCCCAGATGCAATGATGACACCAAGATTTATAGCGAATTTCACTCTCCTTCTCTCACCTCACAATTTCTCAGCTCCCTTAAATCAATTCAATATTTCCATACTGGAGGCATAAATTAAACTAGTTTTCAACACAAGAGAAAGTTTCATTATAAATAGTCATGTAAAGCTCAATCTTTTATTCTAATATTGTAATTGTTTAGCTCTAATTTGCATTATACAAAGCATCAATTGCCAATAAGGCAAATCGAGAGAAAGGGAGAAATGTATTGTGAAAGAAAAGTGAAAGTAGTAAGAGGGGAGAAAAGTATTAGAAGTTTGAAACTTTTTGTTTCCAAATCTCCACGCTTTTGATCATTCCTATTTTTTCAAGTCAAATGTACAATAAGTTTCCTTCACGCGTGTCGATTCTTCAAGTGTCGCAGGATGAATTCTGCCCCCTCCTCTGCTTTCCCTACAACCCAAATAAATGCAATAAACTCACATCATAAATGAGAAAAACTTTTGTTGGAGACTTTTGACTTTTCTTCTAAGCTTCTTCATCAGAATAATGTGGCAAGTTATGTCGAGCATTTCTCGGCCTAAGTGAAAAGTGTCTGACTACTCAAGTTTTTTTGTTCACTTTCACCGTCTCAATATGGACATTATGTAGTTTATCATATGATAATGAAATGGCTCCTTTGCAAAGCATTGTCATCGGATGTGATGATAATGCCGTCACTCAGATTTAAGTGGAAAGTATTGAAAAGTTATTCCAAGGGAAAACTGCCAACTCATCCCCAAAAAAAATGACCATCGAGGGAATATTTATGGAGTAAATCAAGTCTTTCTTATTTATCGGGAAAATGAAGCAATTAACAGTAACAACGCTACTACTTACTTCAATAATATTGTATTAATAACTAAGCGGAAAGTACAACATGGGAATAGGGCTGAAGTTTTGAGGCTGTCGAAAGTGTTGGTGTGAGATAGTTTATTACTGTGAGGAGGATAGTTTAAGAAAGGCCAATTGGGACCACTTTCTCCAGAATTTTAAAAACTTTCACCGTTTAACCTTAATGTTCTCTACCCTCGCTCACGTCTCTTCTATGTGATCCGCCTTCATTTTTTTCTTCCAACGCACCAACAATTTATCATCTGCTTTGTTATTTCCTAAAAGACAGCAAATGCAAGGCAGTGCTTTCGCTTGCTTACAAAAAGAACTTTTCACTATTGCATTTCTGCACTGCATTATTCAAAAGCTCACCCCATCCCTTTACGGAGAAAGTATATAAAGAGTTTGTTGGTTGGGTAATAGACAGGTGAATTACTTTTAAATTTCAATGTCAAACTGCAGCTACATATAACCATGTAACAAACTTCAAAGGAAATCGTTTTTTAGTTTGCAGTCTACTAAAGTTTATTTTCTCCTGTGGCTTTCACTGCCATTATATGGCTTTTTTTATAAACAACATTATTCTTTTTTGGTCTGACTATTTGACTCATGTTTATATTATAAGTGTTTTAGTTTAGTGCCTACTGAATACAAGAAAGTTTGATCTTATTTTCATGTTGCATACAAAGAAAATTTTCTCCAAGGCATAAACTCATGCATGCACTGGATTTTTCTAACATTGAATATTGATTGAATTTATGCAGAGAAAATTGAAGAATGCTTTTGATATGTTTTTGGGGTTTCTGTGCGTTATAAAGGGGAGAAAATAATTTTTTCTAGCGTGAAATTTACACATTTTGACTGGATATAATAGGGACTCGGAAAGACAGTTATGAATTTGATATTTGACACTTTGTTCGTTTGGTAGTAAAATGAGCAATTACGTAAATTGCCAGTTTCAATTTCAGCTTATAAAAATCAAGAGGAGAGACGTCTTTTATTCTGACGAGGTGCTCAAAACTTTTAATAAAAATTCAGTTAGTTAATGAGCCCAAAGTGTCAGCTTCCTTTAGCCCCTTGTTGCCCCTTTCTTTTAATGAAGGAGAAGAGAAATGGGAAAAGTGAAAGCACATTTAAACTTGAGAGAAAGAAAGGAAATAAAAATTACAAAATGAGTTCCTCATAACGAGGAGAAGATGTGACACATGAAATGACATGACACATGTCTATTCTTTGGATCGCAATTTAGGCAGTTGAAGTAATAAGTAGAAAATAAAAGTGCGTGGCTTCTGCTGAGAACTAACGAAGGAGGAGAAAGAAGAATGAGAAATTTCTTTGCTTGGCTGCCACTGCAGTGATCTCATTAAATTAGATTTGTCGGAATTTAGTTTGCAGCACCAGCTCCCAAATTAAAGGCACGAAAAGAGAATTTTCACCACACTTTTGTGGTTACTTCTTATACTTGTCACTTGTACTACTAATTACATCAAATTATCATTGGCTCTTGTGTCATCTGTCGGTTTTTTTTTCTTGAAAGATTTCATCATTTTTATTTTCCAATTATGCCAAAAAGTCCCAATTATGTATGTCTATTTCTACAATTTAAGCTTCGCTTTAAACTTTAGTCGTAATTTAATAAATTAAATCAAATTCAAAGTGTTCATAGTTCAGGCTTGAGTACTCTGGAAAATTAACAATAAAACGTCCCCTAGCATCTACCGCATAAATGAATAAATAAGTGGCCATAATATGGTCCAACTCTGTCCATTTCATTCTGATTAATTCATCCATATTTCATAAACCGAACTTGATGCGTACATAGACATTTCTTGAACTCTAAACAGTAGACCACAACCCCACCACAAGTGAGTATCAAATCAAATTATCAACGGAATTCGAATTTAGAATGCATCCACTTGAATTTCCAACATGTATAAATAGACACTCTCCGTCTCGCTCTTTTACGGCTGTATCCACAGGAGAAAGCAATAAGCTTAGGGAGTAAGAAAAATGTACTATACACATTAGTATATTGCTCGGAAAATTACACCCTCTTATTCTTTTTACCAAGTGAATTTCAACATTAGATTACATTCGTCTCATTAGGAATTCGAGTGGATTGCATTCGTTCACACAAACTGATTAGCTATGCACCCTTCTGCCCATTCCCGTTTTACAAGCCCTTTTTCTAAATTCAAAATGAGTACTTTAGCCAAAATGAATTTGCTAAAACCTGAAACGTCAAGCCAAAGCCATTGCCATTTAAACCCAAAAAGTGTTTTGCCTCCGGTCACTTTCCGTGGTTTTGGAATAAGTTACCATCGGGGAATTTCCATTTCATCCATCCATCCATGCAGACATTGCAAGCATTACTATTTCAAATGTTCATGAATGTCTTATAAAGGGTTTAGGCTTCTTTCCTACTTTAACGACTTTGCTGCTCAGCAGCTCGAGAAAGTCTTGCGTAAGATGAGAGGATTGTTGATTGTGTTTTCTTTTCCAAGGGTTGGACGCAATGATAATCTCAAGCGTTTGGTAGAATAAAAGATAAAGCCACTCCAACTCTCATGCACATTAGATTACCATCATGGATGAAAAAGCCAGTCTGGCTTCTTATTTGCCTTTAAAATACTTAAAAGGTGGTAGAATTTGGAAATGTGTTGAATCATGAATGAATTACAAAGTGTAAAAGTTTAGAAATTGAGAGTTGTTTATAATTAATCACTCATGTTCTTATTTTCTTTGAATACTTTATGAATTTAAAAATAGGACAAGGAGAAAGCAGACTATGTATTTTACGCAAATGTAAATATTTGTATGCAACGCACAGAGTCAAGAAACAGACTGGAACAAAAGAAAGTTTTTGTATAAAATTTGAAATTGTCTGCTTTTGTTTTCCCCATTTAAACTTTTCTTCTAAAAAATCACATTTAACTCAATTTATATCTGATAGTAGAAGAAGCTACCACCCTTTAGATAAATGTGAAAGGGTTTATGAAAGTTGGTGCAGCCGTTCAAAGAAAAGACATCAGCATTGATGTATGCAAGCCAAGAAAATCCTTTTTAGCCCCCAAAAAAGTCGGTTTGGTAGTCTCCTAGTGGTTTCAGAAAATCCATAAAACTAAAGCTTTTTTATTCTTTCTTTTTACTTCAAAATTGTCTTATAAACTGTCACTTTGACTTGCGATCTTTTAAATTTTTCTTGTTTTCTGAATTTCTACTTTCTCTAGAATTAAAAGTTGTTTTCTGTCCAACTCTTTCTTTACTTTCTTTACTTTAAAGCTTGTGATGGGATTTTAAGTGGAGATGTAAAGGGTGGGTCTCTTGGAGAGTTTTTGCTGTGGGATTGTTAGCTTTCACTATAATTAATTGGCTTCTTTTCTCCTATTTTTTACCACCATTATTTCTCCAAACTAAATACTTGAAGGATCTAAGTAGTTGTTAGTGGTAGAGAGAAGTTTTAAGTAGATTTTAAGGGGTTTTCAATGTTTCTTATGCTTTACTTGGTTGGGCTGATTAGCGAAAGAGATTATTACTTATTTTGTTAAGCTTTCTCTCTCTCTCTCTCAAACTCTTGTGGAAAAGAAGGCAAAATCCGGGTATAATTGGTATAATGATATTTATTTATTTTCGTTTGTCCGCATTTAGCGTTACCTAAAAAAATGTCTAATACGAATAATATTTTTGTAATCAAATCATTACGTTTGTTGAGCAATATAAAAGTACTAAAAAATATGAATACTGTAATATTGTAGTTAGTTATTTAGTAGAAAATATTACTTTTAAAATTTGCCCTAAGCTAATAAATATACGTACAATGATTTTCATACTTACTACTATGAAAATAAATAATTACAATAAAAAAATTAAACAACATGCATATACTAATATGTATTGTAGAAAAACTGACTCAACTGTAATATCAAAATGCAAACTACTAATACTAATTATTACTATTAATTAAGCTTTAAAATATCTTCTACCCAAAACGAATGTCTTGATAGCATAGAAGACCATAATGGGTGATCGTACTCAAGTCGAACAGTTCCCAGCAAATCATGATGGGATAAAAGATCATGGTTCCATACAGTAATTTCCAAACCATCGTCTTGTGCATCTTCAAATGCCAAGGTTTGGTTCCATACAGGATTGTTACTTCTTCTACAGATGGACGACTTTTGCTTTCTTGATTTGTCAGAAAGAAGGGTACTGGAATTCAAAACAATTGAATAAAAAAATTGGCTTTTAAACAAATGTTTGGCTAAAAACGCTACAAAATACAAAAAAATAACGATTCCCATACAGAAAAGACGTTAACGAAAAGCAAGTGAAGTGAGTAGAGTGATTTTTTTAGAGATTGTTAAACAAGTCTTTAAAATACAGTTAGACAATACGAACACTCAGGTTATCCATGGATTATTAGACAGGGTCACTTGCAAACACTTTTGAGATATATATAACACTTACCATCACCTTGAACTATGCTCTGGCTCAAATAATATCAAGCCAGAGGAAGCGAGTGTCTAAAAGAGATTGTGGAAAATAGGGCATAAGAAATCTGTACAGAAAGGGGAGTGGTTGAAGTGGCATTTGCTTTGCATGCAGTTCTACATTTCATAAAAATACCATTTGAAATTTTTTATCATAAATAAATTAGGTTGAAAAAAAGTAATGGAAGATTATCAAGGAATTATAATTAAAAGTATTTCTATATAATATTTATAAAAACCTTACCATTTGACGAAGGATGATGGGCTTCCGTTTTTAACCGGAGCCAAGTTCTTGGCTTCTTTTAATAATACAGACAAATTTCCAGAGTCGGCATTAGTTGGTATCCATTTAAGCGCAATAACTACGTCCCCTCTTGGCATATCTTCAGTTTGCCCAGACTATTAAAAAATCAAATATAAATTATTGATAACTAAATAATTATCAGAAAATTTAAAATATTACCATTTCTTGGAGATCCCAAAATTGTGGATTTGGGTCATCAAATACGCGATCTTTTAAATCAACTAATACTTCTCCCAGAAATTCGTTTTTTCCAAAAATGTCACTGTGCCAAACACTCAACCAGAGAGATCGGTGTTGCAAATCCGATAGTGTTAATGGGAACTGAAATAAATATAAATATTTAAAATTGCGTTCCTAAAAATAGGCAATTTATTTTCCATGTACCTTTAGTGTTTCATCAAATACTGGATTGAGGGTCTTTTTCTTGACCTGTGTCTTGCGTTTCCCATTTTTAGATCGGTCAGGTAATAAATAAGCTTTAACATAACTATAAAAAAAAAATTAAAAAAAATGTAAAAATTACTAAAAATCAAATTAAAATAAATTAAAATAAACTTACGGGTCACTACGATTTCGTTTATTGTCTACTGCAGCAAGATCACGACATTGTCTCACTCTAACTTCTAAGCAGGCGAGCTTATAATTGTACTGAAGTCCAAATTCAACTTGACCTCTGACAGTGATGTGAGGTTTGGCGTCATGAATAATACTGCTCATGGAATCGCTTCTTGTCTGAGTACGCAAAAAAATAGAATAGAAAATACAAAAAATAAATAGCTAATTTATCATTAGTACCTTTAGATGTCCTGCATCTTGGAGAGTGGGAGTGGATTGACTTAAAATTGGACTGCTATTGCTGTCTTCGTCATCCATCATCCTCTTGCTTTTTACAGATGACTGACTAAAACCAGGACTCCAGCCAGGAGCACGATATCTTGCAGATTTTATCGGACCTGATGATGGGGTAGAAATGTGAGATTCGTCTTCTTCAGACCTTCCAGCAGACATGACTAAACTATGTGCTCGTGAGATGGCCAGATTGCTTGGTTGATTCAGTCGAGGTAACGAATTGCAAAGATTTGTCATTCTAGGAAGTGAAGATGTGCTTTCCTCCTCTTCTTTATGTTCTTCAACTTGACCCAAATGATGTGAGGAGTTGGCAAGATGATGAAGTGATGATGATCTTAATATAGACCTGTTGCAAATATTTAAAATGTTTAATAATTTAACTATGTGGACAAATAAGGCAAGGCCTAATTACATTACCTGTCTTGTGTGAAATCTGAACTAGAGATTGAATCTGTTGACCCCACACTTTGTCTTTTTGTAGCCAATGCTGACTCAAAGCTTCCTTTCCAACTGAAGCGATCCTCATTCAAATCACTACTGACACTTTGAGCACATTTCAAAGTAGCATTTTCGTCATCATCTTGTAAATTTTCATCCTTCATCCACACAGATAATCTGTTCCCAATGTGATGCATAACTTTGGCTAATAGAGCAGGACTACCCTTTGGTGAGATTTGTGTAGAGTCAGAATGCATTGTACTTTGAAGCGTATGTAATAATTCAGGGTCTTCAAGATCAAAATCACTATTGTCATTACTACTAGATTCTTTCACAACCTTGATAAACTTGTAGACATCGTCCACATCACTTTCCTCTGAACTAAAATATTCCACAATATTTTTAAGATTTTCAGTTTTCATTAATCTTATCAACTCCCCTTCTAAATATGCTAATTGTTTATCTTTAGTATCAGCTCCACTTGTATTTGTATTAGTAGTAGTAGAAGCTAAGCTCGGGTTATAAGATTTTGATGACGAATAAGAAGCATTGTCCGCAGTTTTCTTTACACTTTCCGTTTTTGATTTTACAAGATTTCTTATGAGCTGTCGTAATTTGGACATCATAATATTGACTTCTTCATCTGAACTCCATTGGAAGCTGTTACTTCGATTGACTTTAATTATCGGCCGATCTCTTTGCTCACTCCCTTGAAGTTGAGATGATTTTTTAGATAGGGAAGGAGAAGTTGGGGATGTGGATGAAGTAGATTCATCTTTAGAAGATGAAGAGTTATCATTTGATAAAGTTTTCAAAAGTGGACTTTTACTCTTAGTGGCAGCAGCAGCAGACGAAGATACAAGGAATGGATCGCCGCTGGGGGCTGAACGAGTTGTTGGGCTATTTAGAATATTTTCAGAATACTTGGAACTAGAAGAACTCTCCAAAAGATTATCGCTTCCACTTTTCTTAACTTTTCTACTACATGTCTTCTTAATTGTATCAAATCCATCTTGTCCGAAAGCAAAATCCTCTTCCTCGTCATCTGAAACTTTACTTCCAAACTCGTCTTCCAAATCCGCTGATCTTCTGTGATGTTTAAGCACCTTTTTCCTTTTCAATGCACCACTATTGTCAGACTCGCTCTCAGATCCCACGGAATCAGAATCGGCATTTTGATTGATGGAACTAATTGGATTAATCATGGATTGAGGGAGTCCAAGATTATAGAAATACTTTTCAAGTCTTGTTGAAGCCAATTCAGCCGGATCAATGTCATTGTTGTTATTGCTACCACCTGCAGCAGATCCTTCGTCATGGTCATCTTGAAGTGAAAAACTTGATTCACTAAACGTGTCTGAAAATTCTGATTCTTCATTTGTAAAGCTGTGTCGACTACCTCCTTGTGAGATATTATCCCCGTTATTAATACCGAAATTAAAATACTTTTCTAATTCATTGTCATTTTGTTGTTGGCTATTGTTTAATCTTTGTTTTTGGCTTGATGGTATTTGAGGAGTATTTGTAAAGTGTCCACTTTCAGCCTCGGATTCTTCACATGATTCTTCGACTATTGTATGCAAAGTGAGGTCTAAAGGTGGAGGCTGGGCTTTCCTACACATTTGAATTTCTGTATCGTCATCCTCAAAAATGATTTCTTCTACCCAACTATCATCATCTGAAGTAACATCAAAATTTTCAATCATTGGAGTTGGTGAATCAACCTCAGGTTCTGTTGTAGTCGTTGAATTATTGTCAGACGATCTTTCTGCATCCGCTCCATCAGGGGATGAGCGATGGTTTGCCACTGGGATTTGACTAAGGGCATTTTGACTAATTCTAGATTTGCTTAAAACCACTTCAGAATTTCTTTTTGGTTTATTTTCCATTATAATGACTTCATTTAATGCTAAAGCGTCCTTCTTTTTCTCGCTTGTTTTATCAGAAACTTTGTCGTTCGTAGTGGCATCTTCTTTATCATCAGAATGTACTGCTGGAACTTCTTGTTCTTGGCCTTCTGGACTTTCCCTTCGATTATGATGAATAGTTTTGGGTTGAAGATTTTCTTGATGACAATGAACCATTTCTTCTTCTTCTTTGGATGTTGGTGATTGGTCTAAATCAGTATCTGTTAAAGTACTGTCGCTTGACTCGGATTTTCTCAACTCTTCCACTATTTTCATATCAATATCACAGGTACCACTGACAGCATCACGTTTAGAACTACTACTACTGCTACTACTAGTTATTAGTGACTTGACATTTTCCTTATTTACTATTACGTTATCTCTTCCATTATCCTTATCAGGCGATGACTCGGGACGAACTTGTTTATTAGACCTTTTAACATAATTCTTTCCTGTTGTTGATTCAGCTGGATTAGAAACACATTTTCCGCTGACCGAGTTTTCCACATTATCAACAACTGTAATGCTGGAAATGTGTATTTCGGGATCACAATTATAACCCGATTTTTGCTGGAGATTTGCTCCTTTATAAATCACAGTATTTTTTGTACTTCCCGAATGCCAATCTTCTGACCCTTCCTCTGAAGAAGAAGAAACACTTTTCCTGCTAATCCCAAGTGACCCTGACGAAGAAGACGAGGATCCAATTTCCTCACTCCCACTTTCCGATGCTGCCACTTCCACTGATTTCCTCTCTTTTTCCTCTTCTATGCAAATTAAATTAATTATCAATTGTATTATATTAATCAAGCAAATAAAATTAAATAAATAACAATAATTACCTGTTGATTGTTTTAATTTTGACAACCCGGAAGAATAAACACCATCATTTCTCCATAAACTTTCATTGTTGACCTTTTTCAACTGCGCTCTTCGACTCTCCAAATAAGCAGCAGCAGCATTGGAATTTACAATCCCCACATCCCCAGAAATATCAACAGTCGTCACATTCCCTGAGCCCTTATGACCATGTCTTCCCCTAGGAATAGCTGGTATTTCGTTAAGGGCCGGGGACAAGGCCCTTAGCGCCCTTCTCGCACTTTCAACCAAGGCCGCACCATCTTCCGCCCCTCCAATTGTCACAACACTTGAATTTCCAGACTGTGGGGGGTGTGGCTGTTGAAGGGACATCCCCTCTCCTGGGAAAAATTCACTTTTGGAGTACACACTATTTTTATTGGTGTGGTTGAGCAACAGGTGGTTCACTTTAGGGGAGAAATCCAATTGAGATTCCAAATACTTGAAGCTCCTTTCTCCTCCACTTTTCTCCTCCTCATAATTATAATTAGGGACACTTTTGGGATGTGTTTTACTTTTGTCGTAATGTTTGTAACTTTTACTATTTTGCTGCTGATTTTGATTTTGAATAGTGGAAGAAGTTGCCTCCGGCCATTTGTTGTCTTGTGTTGCATTGTGGTCAGTCAACCTTAACAACTCTACCCCTTTAGCATTGAGATTAGCGTTATTAGATGCGGCTTCCTCCTCTTTGTCTTCCACCTGCCCTTCGCCGTCTTTGTGCACTCTTGGCAGCTTCAGAGACGAAGTGCGTTGTTCCCCATAAGAAGAACATTGACGAGATGCTGCTGCTGTCTCAACTTGAGCAAAACTTGAGGCTAATGGAGATGTCATCAAATGACTTTTATCTTGATTATGATATTTATGATCCTCTGTTGGTTGTGGTTGTGAGTAGAATATGAAATCTTCACCAGCGTCATCAAAAGATTTGAAAATAGCATCCCCATCATCCGTAATGCTCTCACAATCCTCAATACTTTCACACTCGTCGTCTGAAGGGTGGAAAATGTCATAGGATTCTTGAAGATGGGACATGTAAGAGGAGGAAGAGGAGGAGCTGCTGCTTGGGGTCAACTGATCTATTGTCAGATTTAGGGATGCAGAGGATGCATCTTTCTCCGTTTCCGGATTTGGCACTTGTTGAGGTTGAGATTGATTCATTTTGTTCTTTAGAGATGATCTCTGAGGTTTCGGAGGTGAACATTTAGTACTCAATTGCTGTAAATTGTTGCTTGATTGACTTGCATTTTCTCCAGGTTTCTTTAAAATCCCAGTTTTGCTAAATGATTCACTTCTGATGACACTTTTCTGTTGTTGACCATCCTCGTATTTAACATTTGGCACGCAAGTTGATGATAATGTAATCGGATTTGGAGTTATCTCTTTGATGACGCTTTGATGGCCGTCACTAATCTGTTGGTAATTTAAAGCCTGTTCTGCTGGAGTTGGTGAAATGTATGTAATCGAATCCCTTGTCTCAATTGACCTCAGTTTGGAACTATTACCACTGATACCTGAATTTTTATTGCCCTTGTTGTTCTTAATTTTAGCCTTGCTCTTTACTTTTGCTATCGCTCTTGCAACAAAGCCAACATTTAGCCGTTTTATACGTGGCGATTTCTCCAAAACTCCGCCGTGATGGTGAAAAGTGTAAACACCTTTTCCATTAGCAATATAACTCGGATGATAAGCTCTGTTTGTCCTTCTGCTAGAAGCTGATGCGTAATCAGGCTCCACTTCTGCGTTAAACTGAGAGGAAATTGGGATATTATCGACAATATTAACATCATCATCATCAGACGTGCTGAGGTGGTGTCGGAGCTTGTTATTAAAATTATTATTCATCCTCATGCCAGCATTTGTTCTGCTGCTGGTTGTGACCTTATTATGCTTGCGTTGTTCCTTCTCCAACTCAATTATATGCGGCTCAAACCTCACTGCTTTTGGGATACATTTCCCATCTCCATCCTGACTCACGATAGGATTAAAATCATGGAAATTAGTAGATTTTTTATGACTAACCTCCGCTCCATCCATTTCGTTATTGTAATTATTTTGATTGCTATTTTTACGACGCGTTCGTGGTGTCGCAACTGGTGCTTCACTTTCTTCTGATTTTTGATTGTAATTAGTTGTCAACTTCATCTTGTTACTGCTTCCTTCACCAATTACTTGGGGATCTGATTTGTGTTGGTGTTGAGATCTGAGATTTGCAAGGTCTTTTGCGTTGTTTGTTGGTGTTCTTGGCTCATTTGGCAAATGAGATTTGTTGCTGTTAAGATAAGGATTCGTCCCAGATTCATTGACATCTATTTTTGGAACTGTAGCAGTAGTAGTGTTTGTAGTAAGATCGGGATTGCTTGCCAATAACAGTTTAGACTTTCTCCTAAGTCTTGGAGATGCGACGGGAGGATTTTGAGACTGCTTGTCGTCCTCTTGCTTAAAGACTTTATCATGTTCATTTCGACTGTCGAAATTAAAAGATTTTGTCTTGGGTCTTGCTCTATCCAAGCTTTTTGTTTTTTGAAAATAGATATCTCTTTCAATATCTCTTTCAACATTGCTTATTCGGGATTTTTCTTCGTCCTTTTGTGGGTTTTTGATAAATGATGATTTCTCTTGCTTATGCTTTCGGATATAAGGATGTGGTAATGTTGCACTCCATCCACTATTGCTAGGATTTGGATAATAATTATCATCATAATAATCATACTTTTCAACCCGGATGGGGACATTTCTCTCGGCAGAAGATGAAGACGAATGTCTATTCAATTGCAGCTCACTTGAAGCCCTTTGAGTATTGGGTTTAAAATAAGCATAATCAAAATCATCTAAACTTTTAACAAAGTTGTCCTCATCTCTTGTTATCATTGTGGTGCTTGTATGTCTTTTTCGGGATCCAGATCTTGGCTCTGATTCAACCTCTAGATCTTTTGTACGAGAACCAATATCATTACTATTATTATTATTGCTGCTAAGTTGTTTCTGTTTTTGTTTTTGCATAGCACGTGGGAAAGTGGAGCATTGCCTCAGATAAGCATCATTATCATGAGGCTGATTTTCAAACTCGTTCATCTGTGACTGGACTTTCTTTGAAGAAGAAGAGCTTTTGGAGAATTTCTCATTAGTACTCCCGTCAGAGCCAAAAACACAAGTTTTGTATGATGGACTTTGACTTGGACTTTTAAGAAAGTTTTCCATCACAGCAATTTCCCTATCGTCCAACAAAGAAGAGCTGAAAAGTGGCTTTTGATTTGGGTTTGTCAAAGTTGTTGACACTGATGCTTTCCCCGTCCCATTTCTCATTTCTCCATTCCCCTTTCTCCTAATTAAAGGCAAAGTAGCACTCTCATTCAAAAGTCGAGAAGGACTAGGATTAAAAGTTGAAACGTTGGGAGAAGGATCTGCTGATTTTAAATTCACTTGGCTCAGAAATGGCACTTGAGAGGAAGAAGAAGAGCTTTGGTGGTTTTGTTGGTATTGGTGGCCAAAAATTTGAGGTTTGTTTGTGGTAGAAATTTTCCTCCTATTATTAGAATCTGCAGATTCAGCAGCAGGCTTTGACTTTGGTGACGGTCTGGACAGATTTTCAATATTATAGTCATTTGGAGAGACTGAAGAGACTGAGCGTGTTATCTGAACTTTGGACACGTTCTTTTGATTACTCCTACTGGGCTCCACAAAGGAATTAGATCTCAAAGTGGGGGCAGGGAAAGAGTGTTCATTTCTCTCCTTTGAAGGTTTTGCAAACTTCCAGTCCTCTCTCTCAATTCTAATTAGCCGTTCTCTAGGAAGACTATGGAATTTTGTAGCATTGCTGCTAATCTTGAATTCTGGCTCGTTTACTCTCCTTGATAAACGGTGGGGTTGCAAATTAGCCGTGGAATTTATAAGTATGCTGGATGTATGGCTTTTGTTTCTATTGTTTGCTTCCTCTGAGCTGTTTATTGCACTATTGACATTGGTTTTTGTAATTGACGCATCGGTAATTTTATTGGGCTGGGGCACGACATTCTCCTTCATTACCACTACATAAGTTTTCAAAGGCGAAAACAACTTTTTCCCGTCATACGCATTTAAGCTACATGATCTCTTGTTCCGATTGCACTTCCGCTCTGGTTTCACTGGAGTAATAGCAGTTGTTGTATTTGAACTTTCTTTTCTAGAGTCACTCATAGGACTCATATTTACGGGAGTAACGGTGGCGAATTTGTAGAAATTTGTAACGAAATTTGGGGTTTCCGTACTAAATCTTCTTGGAGAGAAAGTTGAATCTTGATGAGCATGTTCATATTTCGAATAGTCGTTTAATTCCGTATCCGAAAAGGAGTTGTAACTATTATAATTCTTGGAATAATCATAATCATAAGTTTCTCCTAGACTTCTTTCACAGCTTGAACGATTTGAGTTTGTCCTCATGTTCAATTTAAGCAGACGATCCATATCGGATTCTAGTTTATTACGTATAGAGTTTCGTCTTTGGAGGATACTGACACTTCCGCCTCTCAGTCTTGAGTTTCGGAGATTTCTTGGAGATCTTGGTGAGTCTGATGGGGTTTCGTCGATATCATAATCATAGTAGTCCCAAAAGGGGTCTTCAATAAAATTTATTGATGCTGAGGGCGAAGGTGGATTTGGGACTTGGTAGGGATGAAGTGTTGATTGGAATGAACGATGGCGTTTTATATCTGGAAAAAATAAATGATAACAAGATTAGAAATTGTTTATGCAAATCTTTTTTTAGCCTTTCGGATTACTGCATGTGTAACAACATGAAGGAACAACTCCCAAAACGTATATGAACTCAAAAATTCTTTCATTAAGTATTTTGGTTTGGACGTAATAACGCCTTCGCAGCACCAAAAGAATTTGCATACAACTTGTAAATTATATTTAGTCGGGATTTTACAATTCTTTATTTTACACGGCTAATCCTAATGCTATTCATTTAATTTGAAAGATGTGGTTTAAAGGCAGTACCAGCCCCATTTCCATTTTTGGAGCCATCAGGCATCCAATTACATACAATTAGGCAGCTTATTGTGAACTTTAATTTAGAGCTAGATAATTTGGCGTTTATTGTATTTTGAATGCCAAGTTTAAGCCAAGCTCTTTTAATTATTTAAGTACGTGGGCAGGTTTTTAGATGTCAAAGATTATTGTGACTTGAAATTACTTGTTTGTGTTTATTGCACTCAATAAAATAACAGGGCTACCACACTATAAAATTAGTGATTTTTCCAGAAACTCAGGAACGAAATAACTTAGCCCTTAAGACCATTGAGCAAATACTGACCAATAAAAATAGCAAAGGTGCTGAAAGCAGTGCAGTGTCCTTAAATTATACAAACGCCAACATTCATAGTTGGTGAAATCTCATCAGTATGACTTTTGGCCTTCTCTTCATCCTGACCTCTGATCCTGCCTGATCTGTCCATTCCAAAACAATATTTTATCAACAAAATGTCTTCATCTAATCTTTTAACAATGCTACGGCTAATTTTATTCTGGTTTTCACGCGTTACCGTAAACCAAAACGTTCTTGTAATGCCCAAAAACATCAAATGAACCAAGGACCCTTCCAAATCAGAACAACGAACAGTTTGCATTTTTTAAAGGGAGCCTTGTCATCTGAACTCATCAGAAAACTACTGACACGACGACGACAAGAAATCTTATCATAATGTCAAATGGAAAAGAAGCATGTCGAATAATAATGAGGCAAATGAGACACAACAAACAAATATATTATGTATAGAATGGTTTAAATTTGTGATGCAAAGCAAAATATTTGTAAGGCAAATCAAACCAATCCTAATGTACTACCGTCAAAGAAAAAAAGCATCTTTAATCAACAGATCACCTCGCATTTTCCCACCTGGTTTATATTATGTGACATGCATGGCATGATGCCATTCTTGTGCTTTGAATACAAAAGAAGTGTACAGTTATCAAAACTTCATCAATTTTGCATTAGGAGCCGACGTTTCCATTATTGCCTTCACCCGAATTTCATCGGCAAGTCTAAACGGTGAACGGTATAGTATCAAATGTCAGAAATAAGATGAAGTTTAACAAATTTGGTAATACCTGATTTAATGCTTTGGTTTGCAACATAGGGACATAATATTTCACAGATTATCCTTTAGCATTTTATGGTTTTGAACTTTGAACCCTAGCAGCATTTCCAATTAAATTACAACACTCATCTTCAGACAATTAAAATGCAGCATGCAATAAAACACTTTTCAAATTTTGTCCTTGTAAAAATGTAGACAGTTTGACTTCTGCCAGCTATAAAATCTGGCATAATTACTTAGAACATTCAGAAGGTGGATCGTGGGCGTTCAATCAGAGCACACCCAGTAAATATACACAACTTTTTATAGATAGTTATTTACATTTAATTTTTTTTATTAAATAATATACCTATGCCAGGTAGCAGATAATGAAACATAATAACTTTTTTACAACAACTTACATTTCGCATTGTTTTTAATGTACGCACATTGCATATTTTCCAAGGTTGGACATCTAATTATGCTTTTGTGCGAAGAATTTTTTGTTTTGATGCAAACCACGAAAAACAATGTTTTCAAATGTAATTTTAAGAAATCATTTATTAAAATGCCAATTTTCAGATCCATTGATCACCTTAATTGACCAAACCCTTCTCTTTCATTCCGTTCATTGACTATTAAATTATACATATTGCATCCTATATTTGCCGTTAAAACAAGCAAATATGGACAGCTCCAAATTTTGACTTTTGAAGCCATTTATCTGACCTTAAACCGTGTCTCAATGCAATTGAACTGGAATGAAATATGAGTGTTGACTGAAACTCTTCCTCGTTTTTTTTATTGCAGATACTTATTGCTACCCATTATGTCCCAACGCCTACAACTACTTACAAAATGCAATACATAGTTATTGAATGTCCATGAAAGTTATTAGTTTAATTAAGTTTTAAGGTTGAACTTTAAAAGATTATTCACCCTTTTCCTCGCTCCATAGGTGTGCTTAAATGCAAAGGGCGAAATACAATGCAATTGCAACATAATAAAGCCCAGACATACGTAATACTAGTTTGTAATCCACAGACTTTGTTACACGAGTGTGGTAGGAAAGCGATTGTTGCCTTTGGCAAAATTTCCATTTCAAAATCATCTTGATGACCAGCAGGACTAAACTAAACCGGTGATTAAATCGTCTTCCTTTCAATTTTAAAGGTCCACAACCATAAAAAAAATCCAACTTTAGCTAGCAAAATGGATCAAATTTATGATAACAAAATCAACATCACTTGATGCAATTCCGTATTCTTTGTTTGTGCGGAAATCTTGGAGCCTGAAGGGAAAAGATGGATGCAAAGCATTATTGCAGATTATTATACAACTTGTATCGAATCAGCTCATTTAGTTTCATTGAATTTTTTCACCGCAAGGTCTGATATCAGATTTTGAAATTCAAAAACTTGGGATGAATCTTAAATGATTTTTAGTACAAGACATCGGAAGACGAGGTAATTACATGGTATTCCATCCCATGAATAATCTTTTGTATTGTTGCACAATAAACACAATCAAACAAATCTCGTTGCATTCAAAGCCAAAAAACCACCAGCCTCCATATATGAAATACATGCTCAGTTGCATATCTACAAAATAGTATGAGTTCAATTTAAAATCAGGTGTTTAACAACAGGTCATTATCCAGGGATGATAAACTCAATTCAAGTTTTAATCAGGATGAAAATTGGAGAAAATGATAAAACAACTTACTTTCTTTCTCAAATTCTTGATTAGAGGAACTTCGTTTTGCTTTATTGCTTCTCTCGCAATCAGAGCTCATTCTCGGAAGAGAATGGAACTGACGATGAGATTTTGAGATTGAATTGGTCGAACTGCCATTTGCTGCATTTTTAGTTCCAGAATCTGTTAAAGATGAGTCAAGTGGGCATCTAAGGGATTCTTCAGCATTGAGAATTGTATATGACTTTAACACTGGCGAATTTGTTTGTGCTCTTTGTGGAGCTGTAAAAAAATATTTTTTTGTAAAGTTTCATTTTTAAACCCTTGTTGTTTTCATACTTGAGATTGACCAGGATCTTCGGATAGAACGAGCGTCTCTTCCTAAACTTTTGGTTTTCCCAAAAATGTCGGCAGAGCTGTAAATGATTCAAATGCAATCTTAGAAAAAATTAATGCATCGCAAATTGGTTTACAGAACATTGCCCTATATTTTGCAGATTATTTACATGCAACGTCTAATCTAAATATTTGTACAGTTGTTACACTAACTTTTAACGAAATACATAATATCCGAAAGAGACAACGGTATATATCGTCAAACAGATTGCTTGTACATAAAATATTTAGTTCAGTAGTGCAGCATTTTACGATTTTTTTTACTAGTTAGTTAATCTGTCTAATAACGAGATTTGTTAAATCTTGGAATACAATCAGTAAAACTCGTAAATTATCTTGTAGCATTGTCGCATTGCTTTTCTTTTATCAATTTAAACAATTGTACTCATTGTTTACTTGTGAACTATGGTAGTGTAAAACCAATCCCAACCTAGCCTACTTACACGACGCTGTATCTAGTAAGAAATGATTATTTAATTCTGAAACATTGAACATAAATATTTATTATCCAAGCTGGTTTTGAATAAACTCCGTTATTTTTTTAGATTAAAGACTTTATGCATGAAATGAGTTAACGATTCATCATTTTTCTTCGGTGTAGTAAAAGATTCAAACCACAAATCACAAAGACAGCATTAAAAATTACAATGACAAAACTCTAAGCATCCAAACTCTACAAAAGACTAACTGCTATGATTATGTTAATGGGACAATTCCACGTGCCAGTTTAAGTTATATACTTTTTAATGTAAATTTGTAGCGGTATTATT
This sequence comes from Proisotoma minuta, assembly GCA_034698145.1. Taxonomy (NCBI): domain Eukaryota; kingdom Metazoa; phylum Arthropoda; class Collembola; order Entomobryomorpha; family Isotomidae; genus Proisotoma; species Proisotoma minuta. Next base: position 42,053 of record JAQIXN010000304.1, read on the forward strand.
CATGTAAATGTCTATTAAATGAATTAATTGAATGGACAAGTGTTAAAACCTACAATTACCTGAAAACAAAGCTGTAGATGATTATTAAATTATGCTACAGACCATTAGTAAAATTATTGTTAGAGAGCTTACATTCCAATTCCATTATGATCTCCGCTGCATAAAACGCAGACCCAAGCCCCACTTCCTGAAGGCTGGCTCTCGCTCCGACAATTTTTGCAAACCCGAAGTCCACACTGGCGACAGATTTGACCCCGGCCAACAATCCTTCCAAGTGGAGATACGCAACTAGTGCACAATCTTGTCTTCCACCAATCCCGTCTCAATTTTCTATTTAATTCAAGTCAACATTTTATTAAAATAGATAAACTCAAGCACAAAGGAAAAAACGATGTGAACTTTTTAAGGTGAATTAACTGGAATATAATAAACTTTATCGTACACAACCAAAATATTCATTTTATAATCCATTCGTGTCAGTAAAAAATACAAGTTTTCGCATCATATCAAGAAAAGCTTTTCATAATTTTCACAGCTACTTAATAAGCAGACTCAAAATACTGCATGACTTTAAAGACATGGACAGGCAGTGATCATTATTGTTTATTCTCAACATGAGACTTGGGAACGAGAGTCCAATAAACTTTGCCTTCAACGTAACATTGTATTTGGTAGACTTGGACATTTACGAGTAGATTAAGTTACAAACTAAATGCTAACCGCTTTAAATTAAAAATTATTCGTGTTCCGTGATTATGATAAAACCAGTCCCTTTTGCTCAATTCACTTGTTTCCTTTGTTGCTACTTTTTATAGGAAATGATTTGGCATTTACAAAGAGATAAAAACCTAAATTGTCAAATTTAAAATTCATAGCTATATTTTTCTTCCCTCATGGAATCTTTAGGACATACTACAATAAAAATTCATATTTTTATGTTCACATATAAGAATTTGATTATTCAACCGATTGGTCAGTCAACTTTGGAATGATGAAGACTAAGGAATTGCATTTTTTGTTAACAATGAAGAAGTTAACATGAAAGAAGATCCTTTTATGATAGATGTTATACAAATATGTAGCAAACAGTCCTTTTAAAGTCAGGTTGAGGGTGGTTTAACAAATAAATGTTTTCTTGCAATGGTTTATGGGATTTTACAGTTTAGCAAATGTGCTTTCTTCAGATGTCTAATTGAAACAAAAGGGCTATTACCAAATGATTTAGATCACCAGTAAAAATCAATTTTAAAAGTCAATTCAAAGAATTGCAATATCAATCACCGACAATGAAACTCCACTTTCCCTTGCAAATCCTACCGACTGACAGCTATCTATGAACTCATCAATTGGAACAAGTTAAATTTGACATTGTCTTTAGAAACAAGAACAAGAAACACTCGACCAAGATTAAATTTTTGATTAATTTTTGTCTTGTATAATAAAACCAGTCTTGATCAATTTAAATTTTAGCTAGTCGAGTGACGAAATGACTTAATAACCTTTTCAAATCGCTCTGATCTCTGTCTCAAATAATTTTTATTGGGCCATTCAAATTGTCTATGTCGTAATTACAGTATGAAAACAAATATTTCAGTAGTCAATTGCTTTTTGCAATTGGTTTTGAGTCTTCAAGACAATCAAGAAATCAGCAGCAACAACAATGATAATTACTCTTAGTTTTTCATTACAATTCATCTTCCAGCAGAAAATGAGATTGCACATTCCTTAGCCATCATTAACTATGAAAGAATGCTGTTGGCTAAAAATTAGAAACTTTGGCCAAATGATTTTTTACAATGAAATAAATCACTAATTATTGAATGGACTACTATTTTAACCTGTCAGCAATTTCTAAGGAAGGAGCTGGTTTTAGATATTTACTACTTACGTATCTATTTCAAAATCGTGGCAATAATTTACATCTCGACAATACAAGCAAGGCAACAAACCAAACGAGCTAGTTTATTAAATCTTTTTCAAAATATGCACAATTAATCAAATAAAACTACCTGCAAACAGGACAATATTCATTTCCCCTACTTTTGCCCATTTTATAAACACACAAAAAGCACACATCAGCAATAAAGTTTAAATATGTACAAACAATTAAAGACTACACACAAAATAAAAGCAGAGGCTGGAATATAATTCGGTAGCAGTTCAATGGCATGCGTTAAAATAAATTGTTGACAGCCCTCACATAAGTAATTTTAAGTTTCACTCCAGGGGGGTTAATTAATAAAACACTACAGATGACATTTCACTTCCGGATTTTATCTTTAAGATATCTTGCATTAATCAATGTCATGTTGCATGCCTATTCAAAGATTCTAATGACCATAAACGCAAAACAAAGCACCACAAACCACAACTTTTCACCAATTTTGGTGTCTTGTCAAGCAGTTCCAAAATTGGCAAAACACTTCAAAAGTCAATTAATGTGATTTGTCCATAATTTCAGTTTTTATACAACTCATGCTGAGTTAAGCAAACACAAAAAAACATGTCACTGCAGATCACATTTACATAATAACGTGCAAAGTTTAATTTAATCCGGGCTTTTAATGATGGACAACAAGTTTATGAAAACTCTACCTTTTCACTTTTACACTGATTTTATGCCAAATCTCAACAAAAACAAGCATTTTGTTTGTTACTTCTTTACAAACTGCGTAAAACGTTTTCATCTAATATGGAATCAATTTAATCATTTTCTGTTCTAAATGTCACCCTTAATTTATACCACTCTTAAAAAACTAAGCTGGAAAGATGTTCTTGACACTACCACAAATTTTATACAACTGACAATTTTCCTTAAGTCTCTTAACCAAGTTAGTTGGTATTTCATAAGGCTTCCTTGCAAGCACTCCTACACACAGGCGTCGACAGTGAAAGGAAACCTAAAAGCATGGTTTTATGCTTTGTTCTTTTTGATTGTTGTATCCATATTGCACTAACTGCACATTATCCAACTAATTTTTCAAGTTAATGAGTTTGTATGAATTTAATTTTACCAAAATTAGACTCATCTCATATATTATAAGAGGTCTCGTCTAGACTAGCGTGTTTATGGAATGAATCAAGAAGATTGTCAATTTATGTAGTAAATTGCGACACATTTATTTACACTCCTACTACTACTACACAGTTTAGGCTGAACCACCCTCACAAAAATTAATGAAGAACATCCCTTTGTGTAAATATACCAAGGGATGTTTTCAATTTACTAATTTATTAATACGTGGGAACATTCATTCCATTGTAAACTTTAACTGAACATGAAACTATTTATGATCTCCCTTTGTGTGAGCTGATCACGATTGTGTCACAGGATCATTATGAAGAAGAGACCAAATCATTGACATAGGCAATAAAAGATTCAAGCTTATTTGGAAATTAAGGTTAATTGTCAATTTATTTTGAGTGGGATATTTTATACTAGTTATTCAACCCACAGTATATGAACTCTTTTTGTCTCAATTAATGTAGTGTTGAGCTAATTCATGTAATAATCGGTGCAACCCTATTTTTGTGTACTAGTTTCAATAGATTTAAATTGGTTTTATTAGCATTTCGAGGTCTTTTTAATTAAACGGTGCTTGGAAAGGAAATTCATCAGTATTGGATATTATAAATATTTTTACAATATTTCGCTCAATTGCAGCTTGCACTCAATCTAAATGCAAATATTGATAATGGCTGCATAAATAAATAAATGGATGTGCAATGCAGCCTGACCCATCAATTTAAAACCTTCAGAGCAGTGTACATGTAGCCCGAGTCAGGGAATTGTATCTCTTTGAAAGTAATCATCATTGCAAAACATGTTTTACGTCCATAAAAATTGGATGGGATGAAAAATATTTTTTTGTT
>JAQIXN010000305.1:0-45917 GCA_034698145.1 Proisotoma minuta
CAATTCAGTTTTGCAGATCAAGCATGGTTTGTTTTATTTGTTCTGCTACGCATGCTATATTTTATGATTAAATAGCGACGTGCTATCCGACATTAAAAGATTAGCTCAGGTATGTAAAGGTGTGTTCATTTCTGGAACAACTCAACCCTTCGTCAAAATAATCCGATGAACTTTTCTTTGAAAACTGTCCAACAACCTTCTTCCCCTTGTCTTTGGATGCAAACTGAGACGGGGTCGGTTGTAGTAAATGTCATTGTTGTTGGATCTTATTTCTTGCAGGTCCACTTGAAATGAACCACACAAAAGTGTCCCTATAAAAATCCAGGTTAGAGTGGGGAAAATATTTTGTAGACTTTTATTTGTTGCTCCTGCAAAGAAGCTTTTGTCAAAATAGTTTTGGTTTGAAGGTTATGAAATGGTCATGGTCGTTCATATAGCCTCCAGCAAGTGTATTGACATTGTTAAAACTAACACAAGGCGTATTACATAGCAATAATTTCTTCTTTGCCATGAATTTAAACGCACCTGAACTGCTAATATTCCAGACTTATATAAAAAGTAGTTATGTTCCAGTCAAAACTGATCAATGTCACCAATTCTGTTCATTGACACGTGTAGGGATATGTATGTTATTCTTATAAAGTTGAGCATATTTTTCACAGATTCATCATGAGAAACGCATATCTTTAAATGACCTTTGAGATAAATGTTTGTCCAAATTTTGTTAACACTACAAAACAACAAGTCAGTCGCAATCGCCAAATGGTTTCAACCCAAAAAGGGTTAAAATTTTAAAACTATAGAGCTTCCAGGAATTCATATTTCATATAACCTGCTGTGCGAACTCAGGTAAAAAAAGGATTCTTTGATTCTGTGCTTGCCATATATTTCTAAAAAAAGTAGGGATCCCAGATAAAGAAATCCGTTTACTTTGTACAGAGCAAAAGGAAGTGATGGGCCTTTCATCCATGGATAAAAAGCCCTAGTTGTGAGTTGGCCATAATGAAAACGTGGTTGGTTTTACAACATTAACAGAGTTACTTAGTGGATAGTGTACGTGTGAGAAAATATAATACCAGTGGTCTCGTCTCACGCCTAAAAAGTTTCAGTTGTTGGATAAAAAGACCCGGTACAGAGCGTACTGATTTCTCCTCTCTCTTAAACGTATGTGCATCACATTAAGAGCATATCGATTTTCAACACATTATCAATCTTTTGGTTATATACCGCACGGAGAATTTAAATCAAAATTCGTATCGTAATCATTTTTTTTTGTTTCTATTTAAAACAGAAATTTCGAAAATGTCATCCGTTAAAGTGAAAGGCGTCTTGCAAGGAGTTTTGAGACGATGCTGTAAGTTGTATCAATTTATTCCAATTAACCTATGATTTAGACCAAACTGTAACAATACATATTGTTTGCATAGATTCCTCTCAAAAGCGAATTGAGGTAGCAAAGCCGGTAGTAGAAATGGATGGAGATGAAATGACAAGAATCATTTGGGAGAAAATCAAGGAGAAACTCATTTTCCCTTTTGTGAAAGTTGAATGTCTTTACTACGATTTAGGACTTCCGTACCGCGACCAGACTAATGATCAGGTAAGCCATTAACGTAGTGGATTATTAAGCCTTAGATTAAGAAGTGGTCAAAGTAAGACCACTGCAATATGATTTAGGAGACCAGCTTAATCATGTAAAAATCCTCCAGTATAAAAATTTACTTTTACTTTTACAGGTTACCTATGATGCTGCTCATGCAATTTTAAAACATAATGTCGGCATCAAGTGTGCCACCGTAAGTTAAATCTTTATTGTTTCTTTTGAGAGAACAAGAACAAGAACAATATTTATTATTGTCTATAATAGATTACTCCAGATGAGGCACGCGTGACAGAATTCAAGCTAAAGAAAATGTGGCCAAGTCCAAACGGAACAATTCGTAATATTCTAGGTGGAACTGTCTTCCGAGAGCCAATTCTTTGCCAAAATATCCCAAGGTTGGTTCCTGGATGGACACAGCCAATCATTATTGGGCGTCACGCCTATGGAGATGTCTATAAAGGTTAACCTTACAATAATCAATAAACTTTGCAATTTGTTTATAAATAAAACTAATTACACAGCCACGGACACTGTTGTTAAACCAAATAGTAAAGTAGAACTCGTCATCAACACAAAGGGAGAAAATGAACAGCGATTTGAAGTGTTCCAGTTTACAAACTCAGGCGGAGTTACATTGTGCATGTGAGGAATTTATAAACGTTATTTTACAAACAATTTCTAAAATCGGATTTTTCTTATAATTATACATCTTTCAGGTATAATACGGATGAGTCTATTGCTTCATTTGCTCATTCCAGCTTCCAGGTAGTTTACATGTTTCCAAATTGTTTTTTGTTTATTTGTTGACATAATTTATATTTGAACTTTCTCTAGACTGCAATTTTGAAGAAATGGCCATTATACATGTCCACTAAAAATACTATTTTGAAACGATACGATGGAAGATTTATGGACATTTTCCAAGAAATTTATGAAAAGGAATATCGTACCAAATTCGAAAAACTAGGGATATGGTATGAACATAGGTAATTTTTAATACTAAAAGAAATGAAGGAACTAAACAGCAACTAACTTTACATATTTAAAAAAAAAAAGATTAATAGATGACATGGTGGCTCAGGCCTTGAAGTCAAGTGGAGGTTTCATCTGGGCTTGCAAAAATTATGATGTAAAATATTTTACAAGCATTGCCTTTTTATTTATAAAGTTTATTTTAAAACTTGAATTTTATTTAGGGGGATGTACAAAGTGATGTTATCGCTCAAGGATATGGTTCTTTGGGTTTGATGACTAGTGTATTGGTTTGTCCTGATGGCAAAACTGTGGAATCAGAAGCGGCCCATGGAACTGTGACAAGACATTTTAGGTGTGTTCCCGTGTTATAGGCCAATTTTTAAATTAATATTTACTAATACTATGTTTTTTTTTAAATATATAGAATGCATCAAAAGGGTGAACAAACATCCACTAATCCCATTGCGTCAATCTTTGCTTGGACACGAGGACTCGCACATCGAGCAGAATTGGATCAAAACCCTGCTCTAAAGAAATTTTCAGAGAATTTGGAGAAAGCATGTGTTGACTGCGTAGAGTCTGGGAAAATGACAAAGGACTTGGCTGCTTGCATCCACGGACTGAAAAATGTAAAGCCAGGTCAATATTTGAATACGCTTGATTTTATGGACGCATTGGCCGAGCAGCTAAACAAGAACTTGGGACTGAATAAGTAATGCCAAGATCCTTAGGAAAGTAAAATTATTTTCACAAGTTTTCATTGCAACTAAATTATTTCTTTAAAAAAATATTCAAAGCCCATTAACGTACTTGGTAGTGCTTTCTATCATTCCCCACAATATCTTCAAGTTTAATTACTATTATAAACTAGATTTCTAAATCAATTTTACTTTATCAGCTCTGTTTCAACCTGATGCATGTGATTAAGATATTTATTATCACAAAAATAAATACGTATTGTTACATTTGACTGTTTAATAAATGATGAATGAAATGAACCAATATAAAGTAATATATATATCAAAGTTTTCATTGAAACTCGGGACCGTTCCATTAAAAGTTGCTAAACGGGTACGGAATATCTGATTCACGTTTATTCTTTAATATTTTGACTAACGAGTCAATAAAGAATGGACTCTGTTAAATTCTAATGTTTGAGGAACAGTCTTGAGTATTATATATTGATGTATCCGATTGTGAAAGGCGGAGGCGAGGGATGGCAAGTTGTTGTAAAACAGAGATCAAGATGAGACTACTTACTTAAAAGTCACTACCTTTTCACGAGGTTATTGTATTTTCATAACGCCATGATTCGGGTTCTCGACTTGTTTTGGTTGGTTCAGTGTCTCTTTAATAATTTTAGCTCGCTCATTATTAATGGCGTAAATTGTGGATCAAAGTTCAAAAAACTGTGCTAAGGTTTTTCAAGTTCAAAACTGCATTTTGCATGACAAGATGCCGGAAGAAGCTCAACCTTTTACTTGACTGACCATTAATAAAATTAGCATTCGTCTGGATCATCAGTCGGGAGATTGATATTGAGCTAACTGCGAACTTTAAAACATAATTGCTACCAAACCAACTATATGAATTGCTAATAACTATTTGCCAAAGCTTTCCTCTGCAGTGGAAAGTTTAAATGTTGCTCAATTTATTTTGTCATGAGATCCATAAGGCTTCTCTTTATCTTTAGTAACAATTAATAATACCATCGCTTGTTTTCTCTTTGTTTTTCATAAGAATTTGTCAGATATGTTCATGAAATCAAAGTCAATTATTCTGAAGGACATACTGATTCTTCACATGTATTTTATCATGACGCAAATAAACGCAACTAATTCATAGTATTTCAATTGTCCAATAAAATCTCATGATTAATATTGTTGAACAGACATGAAAAAATGGATTACTAAGAAAAAGTACAATGTGTTTAGTTTTTTAGAGATAAATAATGTTACCACCATGAAAAATAAAGAGTTGACATTGATATTTGATTTTCTATATATTCATTCATCATGATAAAGTTTATAAAATGTATATAAAACTATATAGGTCAGCAAAACATAACCATGTAATTTGAAAGATTTTAAAGTAACTTCATGGCCAGCGCTTTAATACATGAAAAATGGAAGTGAATGGAACATATTTAGATATTTGGGATTCCCAAGCTGGGTCAAAAGTTATAAATACATGTTAGAATTTGGACTGGACGAATTTATTATCTTCAACTTAATTTGATGGAGAAGCACCAATTTATCTGTTGTATCATTTGCAAAAAGCAGTCATTTAAGCAGAACAGCAAAAAGGAGTAAACACATATATGTACTTATATATCTTATTACAGAGTAGTTTTACTGTTAATAAAATATGCATATTAGTCAATGATATTTCTAAGAAGATTAAAAAATGTATGAATATTTAACTAACCGGATTAGGCTTAAGGAAATATTTAGCTTGCAAAATAAATGAATCAGTGTTGTGCTCTTCATTGCGATTCCACTTAACAAAGTGCGTTTAAAAAGTTCTCTACTGTTTTCAACATTGGTCAACACTAAATAATGATATAGAAGATGGACTGAGATGGAATACCACGTCCGAGGAGACCAAGTTGTAATATAAAGGTAGACTTTTCTAGCAGTCTCATCTTCAGATTCACTCTGCTAGCCGATTGACTAAGAATGTGATAATATAATTAACAGTGGACATCAGAGCATAACCCTTTCTAATAACAACTCCATTGCGTAATAGTTTTAACATTGCACAGTCTCAAAATGAATCTCCACGTTCAAATAACGGTCATTTGCTGTTTTTTGGGAATTATTATATTCCAAGTTGGACAATGTGCTCCAGATTTGTCAAGTATAGCCAAAGTGTCAAGTGGTGAAAATGTTTTTGTCATTTCAACTACAACAAGTGACCAAGCTGTCACTGAAGCTGAAGTCACAACAGTGTCCCCTCCGGTTGGGTCTGCCGAATCTTGGGAATTTGATAATGGAGACTTATCTTCTGGGGTGGAAGAGCACGTTGTACCGGCTTCAAAAGTTATGCCTAGAGTTAAAACAAAGGTTTGCATAAAGAATCATATTATATTATGCAACATATACAAAAACCGTTAATTTCGTTTTTCGCTTGTACATAGTCTACTAAACCGGAAATTTATTCATTCCGAGTTCAATCAGATATCAAATACCGGTACAGTAGAACTCATGTAACATCTCGAGTTGCAAACAAAGACATGATGTCAAAATCACAGGAAGTGGCGTTTAGAGTTGTTTTGCCTGAGACTGCATTCATCTCTAAATTCACCATGTACGGTAGTAGAGCAAATAAGTGATCTTGACCTTTTTCGATGGTTGTAATTTTTATGATTTAAAGGGAAATTGATGGGAAATCTTATGAGGCTTATGTCAAAGAGAAAGAGGAAGCTAGAAAAGTTTACGCTCAAGCTCAAAGTCAAGGACAAAGCGCTGGCCTCGTTGAAGTTAGGTAATAAAATGAAAATATGACATTTTTTATTCTCCTTACATTATTGTTCTACTTGTATTTTATATTATGCTGTATATAAGTACATACTCTAGTCTATACATTTTACTACATTTAATCTGCTTACTCAAATTGTATAAAAAGCATCAGTATCACATTACAATCAAAAACAGGGAAAACAAGTAATATATAATTATATGGGCTGGAAAATCATGAATGATGTTTTAACCAAATATTGACGCATGAAATATTTAATTAAAACTGAAAAGATACTAACCGGTTACTTAAAACGCTTGTAACAAGATGCACGCTTCGAGAAAAATTGCATGCATCATGCCTTTTCGTAAAAAATAAATAATTTTATGCACGTTTGTTTGTTATAGTACTAGGAACTCGAACACTTTCAATGTCAACGTCAACATCAAAGCCCAATCAAAGGTTACATTTAACTTGACATACGAAGAATTGTTATCTCGACGCCTTGGAAGATACGAACAAGTCATTAATATCAGCCCAGAACATGTATGTTCATTGAACTTAATAAAGTCTTGGCATAAAATACAATATAAATAGTTTTGATAAAATTGCAGGTGGCTTCCGTAAAAGATTTTCAAATAGTTGTAAACATTGAAGAATCTCAAAATATAACCCATCTCAGAGTTCCAAATCTCAGAAACGACATTGAATCTGAAGCCGATTCAGAAGGAAGTAAGAAATACAATGACTCACAATGAGTAGCTTAAAAATGCCAAATCGTTATGATTTTTATACTGATTTACTTATATGATCTCAAAGATAACAAAGATGCGATTGTGGTCCGATCTGGAAATAAAGCGAATGTTTCTTGGAGTCCAAGTGTCCAAGATCAAGAACAACTCTCTTCTCAAGGTGTTGGTGGAAAATTTGTTGTTCAATATGACATTGACCGAAATTCCACTTCTGGGGAAGTTTTGGTTATGGAAGGTTATTTTGTGCACTTCTTTGCTCCAGAGAAGCTAAAACCACTCAGAAAACACGTCGTATTTATTTTGGATATATCTGGAAGTATGTGGGGAAGAAAAATGGAACAACTTAAAGATTCTCAAAAAAGAATTTTAAGCGATTTGAATCAAGACGACTTTTTTAATATCATCACTTTCTCCAGCGATGTCTTTGTAAGAATTTAATGCAATTTGTAATTAGTTGCATTAAGTATTACAAAATATTTGTTATTTTTATTCGTATAGTTGTGGTCACCAAATGATTCTCTGGAAAATAAGCCCAACAGCGATTGGTATCCATCTTATTTTAGCATTAATTCTAAGCCAATGGATTCCATGAAACAACAACCTTACCCAGCCACAAAAGAAAATATTGAAAAAGCAAAAGAATTTATCAATTCCCTTGTTGCTTCTGGTGGCACAAATATTCATGACTCGATTGTCACTGCAATTAATCTCACCTCTGTGATAAAACAAGCTAGAGATGAAGTTATGAAAAAGTCAATCGAGACCACCATCATCAATGAGACATCGTCAGAATCTACCAATTCTACGGTGGAAATGATGACAACGGCAGCTGGGTCATCAGCCGAAGTGGTCACTGAAGGGGATATCAACCCAACGACAACCCAATCACCAGTGAAAGAACCAAAGAACGTACTACCACCAAATGTAGAATCATTGATAATGGTATACTTTTTTGTTTTAAAATGATAATATTTTTGAAAGTGTTAGACTTGATGTTTTTTGACAGTTTTTGACAGACGGAGAGCCAACAGTGGGTGTAACAGACCCTCCTTATATTCAACAACTGATAAAAGAAGCAAATAAAAATTTGAGTATTCCAATATTCTCCCTTGGATTTGGAGAAGGAGCAGATTTTCCCTTTCTTCGCAAGCTTTCTCTGCAGAATTATGGATTTGCAAGAAAAATTTATGAAGCTTCTGATGCTGCTTTGCAACTAAAAGGATTTTATAACGAAATTGCCTCTCCTCTTCTTTCCCATGTCCTTTTCAATTACACATCACCCGAATTTAATGTTAGTGAAGTTACCGTGACCAGTTTTCCAACTGTCTTCGGGGGTACAGAAGTTGCGGTGGCAGGAAAGCTAATTCCACGAGATGAAACTGTAGCACATCCAATGGAAATGGAAGTGACTGAAGGCACAACAACCGAACCACAATTAACTGATGAAATCTCAAATAACGATGCTCCCGAACAGCCATTTGATGACAATGCATTCGTTCTTACGGATAAACATTTAATGGATGTAGGAATTTTAGGAAATGGCCGAGACGGGGCTGTAAACTTTAAACCACCACAAATATTTTGTAGGCCTATTGATTTTGACATTATCCGACCATTTCCTCCCAGACCGACCCCTCCACCTTCACCGGAAGATAAATTTTTGGAAAGACTTTGGGCATATTTAACTATTCAACAGCTCATTGAAAAAGATTTGAGAGAAACGGACGTCAGGAAAAACGATATAGAGAGTGGAGAAAGTTCAACAGCATCAACGATTTTGGCAAACAAAACAAATAACATTACGAAACCAGACACGCCAAAGCAGCAAGCGATTAAGATAGCGTTGAAATACGGTTTTGTAACTCCATTTACGTCTTTGGTTGTTGTTAAACCCAACACAACTGACGTGACTGATACGATCCCAGGAGCTTCCGTTCTGACTGAGGAAGCTGACAGCCAAAGTGGTACAACTTTAAAAAATAAATAAAATGTGATTCATTAATACCAAAAACTTTTTCCACTTTTATAGCACCAATGAGTATGCAGTACTATGCGTTAGCACTACCAGCTCAAGCTCAGCCTTTATTAGGTGGATATCATCACCATAAAGCTGGTGTGGCGAATCGGATTTCAAGTGGATCACAATTTATGTCGACTAGTACATTTTCTAATTCGAGACCACTGTACATGTCACAAACAGGTATTCTTCGTAAAAAAGGCCTATGACATGACTAAACTATTGGATTGTAATAAACAATTTGAAACTATATATAGGACCTTCTCAAAGAATCAGAATCCGCCCTACAACTGTTGCCCCTTTGATGAGTTTATCAACAACTATGACCGTTCCTCAAGCAGTATTCGAGACAGAAGCAGCAGACTATGAAAATCAAATAGGAGAAGCTTATTCCACATCTATTGAGATTGAGACGACAACTCTAAAATATTCTCTCACCTTAGAGGATGTTCAATGGTTTAACAGTTCCAATCTCATTGTTCGGATTAATGAGACTGATTACAAAATTGCATTTAATGAATCGGTATGAACAAATTTATGCTTTACGCAACTTTACATTTTAATGTTTATATATAGAATGCTGAGCTGAAAGACAATGCTGGATTTGAATGCAATAGCGTCTCTGAATCTGGAAAATGTGTCCACTTGAGAGATTGCATTTCACACGAATTTGTCTCAGATTTTCCAATCTTTGCAAATTCTTTCTTCTGTTCCATTCAATCAGAGTAAGTTAATATATTTAGATATTCTGAAAAGTTGTTTGTTAACTAATTTTATTTATTTCAAATAGGAACTCTTATTATGCGGGTGTCTGTTGTTCCGACAAAACTCCCACTACAACCACGCCCAATCTTCTGCCTTGAGTATTTTGGAATTTATTTTTGCAGAGAAAGTTGATCTCCCATTCAAATTTTACTACAGAGGATATATAATTATTATACATTGTTCTTCGGATTAATTTGTGTTTTATAAATAAAAGTATAGATATTTGAATTATAGTGGAATTAAAAATAGCCAATATCTTCATCCATTCTCATTGGTCCTTGAACTTTTAAAAGCATTATTTGTCCTTCAAAATTTTGGTGGACTCGAATGTGATAGTATGCGAATCGACGTGATAGTTGTACCCTTATTTTGATAAAGTAGTTGACCCCGTTGACTACTTGGGTTGTGAAAGAAATGGGCACCACTGGCTGTGCACTTCTCAAGGAGCGTCCTTCTCTTTTGGCTTGAATGGCTGTAGCTATTTCAATGTTGAGTCCGGAAACAAGTTTTTTGATATTCTCATCTGCAACTTTCTCCCTGCTCATCCCTCCAACGAGCTAACAAAAAGGGATTTAAAACAGTTTAAATTATAGTCAATAAATATGTTTAATTACGTAAAGAAAATATATTACCACATTTTCATTGCCCTCAATTTTGAGATTATGTGAAACAGCCAGAAAAACTACGATACATGCCAAAGCAGAAATTCTCTTCATCTTGAAAATGTTCCCAATTAAAAATTTTTTTTAACTACTCTGGAAGCTTCAGAACTTAAGACTGAATCATTGATTAGTTAATTTTTTTCTGGTTTATAAATTATGCATTTAAATATACCAAAGGTCATAGAATTTGCTGAATTTGTTAAAATATTGTGTCAATCGTAGGCATTCATTAGTAAATGTGAGCAAACTCATTGATTAATAATTTTATTATGTGATTTTCTTGAGATCATTTCTTTACAAATAAACGGTAAATAATTTAAAGATATTACAAATTAATGTGTTGTGCAAATTGACACTTTCTGCATAAAATTGCAAATCAATACGACGATTACAAGAAGAGGCGGATAAGGAAACGATTTTGTTCCTTGTAAATCTTCGGACTTGTGAGTTTACTGAACTATAATATGTTTGGCCTCCTTCCATAAAATATAAATATGCATTAATTCCAACATTCTACGTTACAGAAAAGAACAGAAGACAAGCTATAAATCATTCAATTTTACTTAATATTTATCCAGCCACAGCCAAAATGAATCCGATGATATATATAAGACACATGTCTTCTTCAAATTATTGCAAATGTTTAATATCAATTTTCTCAATTAATTTAGTGGCACACACTACACAACATTTTTCACGTTGCACAAGCTCTGCTCGGTTAATTTTATTTTGACGACACAATTTGCTTATTAAACAGTTGACCTTAGAAAATGACAAGTTTATACATTTCTCAAAATTTTAACAAAGTTGCAATTTATGCTTATTACATGAAAATTAAAGAAAAACGCTCTCTAACATAAATACAAAATTTACTATTTGAGATCAACAATGAATTATTTTCAGTTTTTAGTTATCGTTTTAATTGTGGTAGTGCATTTATTGTCAAATTTACCAATAGTTGTTCAATCATTTGATCCCGATGATGATGCAGAAACATTTTCTTTGAGTGACATTAAACCGAATAGTATTGATATTCCTAATGAGGCATATTTGCCAAAAGTTGAGTCCATTTTCATTCGATCCAGAATTCGTTTCCGGTATTCAAGAACAAAAATCACTTCCACAATTGTTAACCCAGTTGCAAAACGGTCTCAAAATGTCACATATACTCTAAGAATTCCAAATGAAGCATTTATTAGCCGATTTGAAATGTAAGACTTTTTCAAAAAAATTCTCAACAACCAATTGCAACAAATTACACAACTCTTGAAATTTAGGAGGATAGACAACGGTCCGAAGATTTATAGAGCAACTGTTGTAAAAACAAATGACGCTAGAAAAATGGTCGAATTTGCGATAAATGAAGGGAGATCTGTAACACTTGGATTAATTGAACAATCGTATGTTAAATTATTATGCCTATGCAAATATGTATAAATTCAATTGCTAATTTAAAATGTTTCAAAAAGGGAAAATGGATTCAATGAGGTGTTATTAAAATTTGTGATTGGAGCAAAAAAGAAAGTTTTGTTTAATCTCGTTTACGAAGAAAGACTGCCAAGAATTAACGATCAATATGAATCCGTAATTCATTTCGTCCCGGATTATGTAATTGACGCGATAAAATGTGCATTTTTTCTTATTCGAATAATTATATATATATCCATTTTTAGATGACAAACAAGACAATTTTCAGAGTCCAAGTTGTAATTGAAGAAAATCTGAGACTCGCTTCCGTTAATGTTCCTTTGGATCAAGAATATTGTAGGTTATATATATCCATATTCCTTGGCTATCTTGACTAAAATAATATTATTAAATATAGCAAATAACAATGCCACAATAATAAGAGAATCCAAAACAAAAGCATCAATAGATTGGAGCAATTATAACAATCAAAATGAAGTAAAATGGAAATATCCTCATAGCGAGTTTATTGTTGCCTATTCTTTGGAAGATGAAATAAGCACTGGCCAAGTACTCGTAAGTTTCAGTTTTTTATTTAAAGTAAAATATTATTAGCATAAAATAAAATGTTCTCTTAGCTGATAAATGGATACTTTGTGCACTTTTTTGCACCGACTGATATGAAATTATTAAGAAAACATGTTATATTCATCTTGGACATTTCCGACTCAATGGTTTGACTGAATATATGAATTACTATATTATTTTTTTTTTAAATTTATCTTGCAACAGACTGGATCAAAAATGAATCAAACAATTGCTGCAATGAACAACATTTTGGACGAGTTAAAAATGGACGAAGATTTTTTTAATATCATAACTTTCTCGAGTAACATAGAGGTCTGAGTTAAAAAAAAACGTTGCATGCTGTTAAAAATTATTTATTAACGAAGATGATTTTTAAATTAAATGTTTAAGGTGTGGTCGTGCTTTCACGGAAAAGAAAAAACCAAACTTTACCCATTTCCGGTTACTCCAGATTGCAAAGCCGAAGCTCGACTTTTCATCCGCAACATTAAACCTCACGGCAGCACTAATATGCACGATGCATTAGTGAAAGGGCTGGAAATTGCCAAAAATGTCTCTTTTCGTCACTCGGAAGAAAAAAGACCTCAATCCTCAGCCCTTCCATACAGAGCGAGAACTCATAAGAGCAACATTGTTTTAAACACAACTTTACCAGAAGATGTACAAAGTTTAATTTTATTTTTTTCGGATGGTGAACCCACAAGTGGACAAATTTCTAAACAAGCAATTTTAACCAAAGTGAAAATATTGAATGTTGACATGTCAGTTCCAATTTTCTCTTTGGCATTTGGTCGTTCTGCAGATTTCCCCTTTCTCTCAAAACTTTCATCAAGAAATCGAGCTTTTGCAAGAAAAATTTACGAGGAATCAGATCCCAGTTTTCAATTGACTGATTTTTACAGAGGAATATCTTCTCCAGTTCTGGCTAATTTGTCATTTAAATATGAGTCTGCTTCTGGGAAACTTAATAATTATGTCTCCACATCTGGTTATTCCATGGCCTTCAGAGGACAGGATGTTATTTCAGTCGGACGTTTATCAACTTGGCCAGGAATGAATGAGACAAAATATGCAAAAAATATTTCTTCAACAGTTTCAGGAGTAGGTCGAAATGGTAGAGTATCTTTTAAAATCCCTATAACAGATTGTATGGCACCAGACTCTTGTCCCGATAGAACAGATATGGATGACAAGTGTGTAGAGAAAATATTTGTGTACCTCCAATTAAAAAAGATGATGGAAGAAATGCAGATGCTGGAAAGTGAAACTTATTATGATGACGAGGAATATGAATCTTCAGTGAATGAAATGGAAATTCTGAGAGACAAAGTTACTCAGTTGGCTTTACAGGTATATTTCACTAAATGCAACAAATAAATAATAATATTAATAATTAATAACTCTCTGTCTCAATTAAAATCAGAACGGGTTAATAACTCCATACACACCAATGATTATGAGGACAAAATCGATTAGGGAAGAAGAACTGACAGTGGTCCATCCCCCTATTTTAAATTCTCAAAACTCTAAAGAATTGGAAGTTGAAGTGTTTTTAGGGAGTGAAACTCCGTTGCCCAAAAATGCCAAGATTTTACGTGAATACAAAATGAAAAAAACTGAAATTCGAGAGCAACGAGAAATGAATCAAAATAGTTACAAAAAATTTGAAATAGGCAATGCAACATATGATGAACTTTTGAACATCTTACTTCCTTCAAAAAATGAAACCAATATATGGACAACAAATACTTTAATTTTTCCCACAGAACGTCATTTCAATAGTTCGAAAACACCAAAATAAAATAATAATGCTTTTAATTTTTTTTACTGCTCAGTTAAGAAATAAAAAGAGTTAGTTTTGATACAAAAATAATGATTATTTTCTAACATCTCTTCCTTTCATATGATCATTTAAATTATATAGATCAATTTATCTAAACTTCTAAGAATTGAATGAAAAGCTGATAAACAAAGCCAGCAAGAGAGTGAACTATTGATAGCATATTATATTGATCGGGCTTTCAATTGACTATAAATCTTTAGTCAGTTCTCTCAAATTTTGGAGCAAGACGTAGAAAATGTGCACAATTTGATTTATATTGACATCTGACAAGTCCTGAAAGACGTCAAGCAGAACATAAACAAAATACAAATATTAATTAAAATTGCAAACTCGTTCTTAAATGTTTATTTTTATAAATATGTATTTGCTCAACATTTTCGGCATTTGATAAATACCATTCCATTATATAAAATGTTAATCTCCTGCAGAATCAAATTCGTTTTATATTGGCATCTCTTCCGGAATTTCACTGCTTTGTATATAACCAATATAGGCCACGCGAATGCAGTTCATTATGCAATTTTTATTCTCAACTTGATAACATAAACAAATGCATGAGATCATTTTGCAACTATTTTATATGCTGAGAGAGTTGAAAGGTTTCCTCAACTCTTCAACCACTATTTATTTTCTCCGATAACTATTAAAAAGAGAATGCGGAAGCAAACAAAATGCTCCTTTAAAGAGCTCCCAGGTGAAAGTTTTGAGGTGAATTCAGTTAGTTAGTTCTTGTTAAACATGACCAAGGCCAAAATGGCTTTATCTTTAGTATGCCCAATTATCTTGTGCATTATGGGATATTTTAATGCAGCTTTCTCTAGTCCTATAGAAAATCAGGTAATTACAATTTGGAGAAAGTTTTGTAAACTTTTTACTTTCTTTTCTTTCATCAAAAAATTATGGTACACGATTTCTTATAGGCTGATAACAATAAAGAAGGATATGAAATCGAGATTGAAAATTTCATGGTGTTTACAAAAATAAAATATCGTTTTGGAAGGACAAAAGTATTTTGTGAGATGCGAAACCCCCATCCGAATGAAGCACAAGAAGCAGTGTTCAGTTTGATACTTCCTAAAGATGCATTTATTTCTAATTTTACCATGTAAGGGAAAATGAGTTAATAATTTAATACTCTTGTAAAATTAATTTACCGCAGGGAAATCAATGGCCGACAATATAAATCTCTTATTAAGGACAAATGGGAAGCAAATGAGACTTATAAAGAGGCCGCAAGATCTGGGACCACTGCTGCAATAATCAATGAGTGACTTAAAATTATCACATTCGATTTGAAATTATTATTTTTACACAGACGGATAATAATTTCGCTTTAGGGAGAATTACAATTTCAAAATTTCAATTAATTTGGCTGCAAACTCGACCGTTTTGTTTTTTCTTGAATATCAAGAGGAAATTGAGAAAATCGCTCATGGCCTTTCTGGCTATTACCAATATGCTCTCAATCTAATTCCACAGGTACACTTTAATATTACCAATTGATGATTTAAGATGAAAATAATATATAAAAAATATTTTCGTTAAATAGATATTAACAATCAAGCATTTTTGTGTGGAAGTGGACATTAGCGAATATAAAGAGTTTAAAATTACATCAGTGAACTTATGCAATGCACAGAGAACATGCATTGATTTGGAGTTACTAAAAGGTAAGTGGTTTTCTAAACAATCTTTTAAATTAGCTATTTATAATGTGGAAATTTATAGAGGCTCAAATAATCCAGAAACCAAATAATGGTACAATCATCATTTGGGAACCAACTTCCAGAAAGGGGAAAATGAAAGAACTTTTAGAAACAGAAACAATTGGGATGTTTAAATTCAATTATGAATTTGTAGACAACGAAATCATTAATGATGTCTTGGTATGCATGCATATAAGTAATTAATTAATTTGCTCATGAAAGTGACCATGCATTAATTCACTCATTAGATTGATGTTAACACTGGATATTTTATACATCGATTTGGGCTTGTAAATCTCCCAACAATTCCTGTTCACACAATTTTTGTCCTCGACACTTCTGATAGTATGGCAGACTCGTCACTTGGAAAGAACATGAAAGAAGCAATGAAAAATATTTTGGCAGACATGAAGGAACATGATTTTTTCTCAATAATTACATTTTCATCCGACATAAAAATATGCAGGTTGCCTCCATTGGATCAGAAATATGGCAAACTTGGATTGTATCCTACTCAGTTCTATTTCATTAATATGGCTTTAAAGTACATGGACGAAATTCAATTTGGAGGAAGCACAAATATAAACGAAGCTTTGCTCACTGCTTTAGAGATTGCGGAAAATGTTTCTAGTCAGGTCTACGGAAATGAAACAGTTCTGGGGCTTTCTCCAGTTATATTTTTCTTGACGGATGGAAAATCTTCATCTGGGGTAATTAACCAGAGTAAAATTTTAGAAAACGTTAGGAAGGCTAACAAAATGAGCGTCCCCATATTCTCAGTTGCATTTGGGATATATGCAGACAAATCCCTTTTACAAACTCTATCTGCTCAAAATAATGGGATTTCTAGAATTTTATACGAATCCGCAAATGTAAAGTTGCAACTGGAGGACTTTTATAAATTTGCTGGTTCTCCAATTCTTAAAGATTTAAAATTTCACTATACAAATCCATATTTAGATGTATCGAAAATAACTTTTGATAGTGAAAGTGGTATTTGGCTTTCTACTAATAGCGAAATAACAGTTATTGGAAATGTCAATATTGATTTAAATTCTTCGACTATGAACTGGTCACATCTAACGCATAGTCATGGCGTGAAACTATCTTCCGTCCCAACTTTTTATACCTCAGGACTTGATGGAAAGTCCAAACTAGATAGATTTCACGCACGAATTTGTCCATGCGGAATTTGTCCTTCAATTAAACAAAATGTCTCAAATACGTCTCCTGAGGTAACCGAGCTTAGCCAACTTCGCTGTGCAAATATTATGGAAGAAAAATCATTTAGACAAAAATATTGGGTTTACAAAACAATTCACAAACTCATTCGTAACGTTGTGCAAACGGGAAATGAGACAGTAAAACAACATGTGGTTCAAATGTCTAAAGAGGTATATTTATCTGTTATCTAAATGAAATTTCAAACAAAATGTAATATTAAATTATAAATTTTGCAGCACCACTTATTGACTCCCTACACTTCTTTGTTAATAAGGACGCCGTTTAATAGCAAGACTGGGACTGATCAAGTGAGACTAAATTCCAAAAATGTCTCAGATTTGGCTGGATCAACTACAGAGAAAAACTACTATCTATCATCAATTTCTCCAAAATTAGCCTTTTACTCAGCTAGAAGAAGACCAATTATAAACTTTTCTCATCAGCAAATTCAATGGTCAAAGTCTACATCTCTTTCTCTGTATTTCCAGTCTCTAAAAAAATCACACGGTATAATTATTTATAATACATATTAGGTTTTATTATGATTAAACGAATATTTACACACATTTTTCAGAAAATTTCGTGTCCAATTTGACAAATCAAACTGAAAATGACAAAATGCCTCACAGATTAAATCTAAGTGACATACAATGGATAAATATTGAAAGTGATTCAATGAAACTAAAGAATCTTAAAAGTGAAGAAATCGAATTTCTAATATTGAAAGCAAGTATTTTTAAGCATTATTCTTTCTTTCTTTATTCCTGAGATCTAAAGTTTATTTATTTATTTAATGTTAACAGGATGAATTGCCAAAGAGTAGTAATAACACAACTAATGAGAATCAGAAATGTTGGCGTGATCAGGCAGGAAATCGAACGGAAGGGATTTGCATGCATCTATATGATTGCGTTGAGAAACCTTATTTGTCGGATATCAATTTATTTGAAAAATACTACTTTTGTCCAATAACGTGAGTTAAAAAACTTTGAATTTCAATATTTTTTTTAATAGAAAAATTTATTTTTCAGACTCAATTCGACAAAATATGCTGGTACTTGTTGCCTCAAAAAATAGGCACATTATTTTCACATTCTTAAAACTTATATAGTTGTATTAAAAATAATTTATGCAATTCACGCAAACTTTTGTACAGTTTTGGACAAAACATCGAGGAAGTTTAAAATACCATAACTCAAAAATAAATTATTATACTTCAGTTATTTGTAAAAGATTGTAAATAATAAATATATATAAATAGCTGCTTATCCACTGCGTCTAAAGTTTAAAACGTATGCCGGTTCTAATGTCCATCTTTCGGTGATATCATCAGCGTCGCAAGTCAAAGTCCCCAATGGAAAAGGTTTCCTTTAATGACCATTTATTCAATGACAATGACATAAATCAAAATTCATGAATGGTTCAAATTTTTACCTTTTTCTGAAAACTCCGAAAAAGTTGTCGATTCGTTTTCTCAAGTTCTCAAGAAAGTTTAAATTCCTGTGGCTTTACAGAAAAAAACAACGTTTTCATTGAATATCTTGTATGAAAGCTATCTCTATAAACTTACTCAAAATTTCTGATGCACTGTAGATTTCCCCAGTTTTTAATCAACACTTCTCCATTTGCTGCTTCTTCCGTAACCCATTTTTGACTGGATTCATTTGTATATGCCTAAAAGAATAATTATATATGCAAGTTTTTTTTGAACTGCTCATGACAATTTTAATATACCGACCTCTTGAGTTAAATTAACTGCAGAAGAATCCAGAGTCAAGACCATTGTATTTGGAGGAAGAGTATCAACGGTGAGATTGACCACTCCATTGTTGACATACGTTTTCCAATCCCAATTTTGCTTCTGAGGAATTAGAACATATTTTTGTGGCCCACCCACAGTCCTTCCTTCCTTTTGAGTTTTTTCCGACTCTTTCAACGCCAACCAAGTCTGAGTGTCTCTTGCAATCCAAGGAGATGTGACAACTGATGCTCCTTTTGAGAAATTGGGGCCTTGAACACTCATTGCCTATAATTTATATATTATTACAAATATTGCAAATATAAAACTATAAATTTTCATCTTTTTACAAACCCTTCCAGAAGCGACGCTTGTAATTATGAAGAATTTTCCATCTTCTAGCTCAATCTCTCCATTTGCTAAAGAAAAGCTACAGAGTACAAATAACAAGACTACAACGAGACTCTTGTTGACAGATTCCATCTTGGATCGCTATAAACTAAACAGAGTTTTTTTAAAGTTTTAACTAGTTCACAATCACCAATAATTATTTTCTAAATTTTGTAACGAAGAAGGAACGAAAGGATGGTCAACTACTAGAATTGCTTAACACCTTATTATCTATTAGATGCAGTAAATAATTGGTGAAAGGTTTCATACATTTATCTTTTAAACAACGTTTGTAGCAGTAGACGCATCAAACAACTTGATGACATTTACTGCACAAATATATTTAGGTTTGCACAGAAGACTTCTTTTTTTTTTCTTTTGCTTAATGTAACAGTGACGCACAATGACTGATCTAACAATTGAGAAGATTTCTTTGTTTAGCTCAGATTTTAACCCAAATTTTCTTCACCACTTGAGATTTCTAAGAGTCATGATACGTTCTTGACTTTGTGAACTGAACTTGGCATTTCCTTTAAGTTTCTACCTTTTCATGCAGCTCTTCACAGATGAATTGAGATAAATCATTTGTGGGTCTCTTCTCGTGCATTAAATGAAGCGTTGATTCAGGGCTAGGAAAACATAACTGTAAATTGTTCAACTGAACTCATTGTTGTCCAAAATACACATTACAAGGATGCACATTGAACTTCTCCAGAAGAAGTCTTGAGAGTCTTGAGAGATGTATATAGGTAATTGGATCACTTGTGTTGTAGTTCCGGTTTTACGTGAGCTACAAACCCCTTAATTTGTTGTGGATCCTTAGAGTTCCAGTTTTTATTCTGGGTTAAATTGTAGTCTCATTTCGCTCAAATACTGGGTTTTAAAGGTCCTTTAATTTATTATTCTTATACCTTTCTCAAAAGGCTTAAATTTAAAAGCACGTACTCCCTTGAACTTTGTACAACACAGAGTGACTAGGTATATATTTTAAAGCATATTAATTTAATTTTTTAGAGATATACTATAATTAATATTCAGCTAGAATTTTACTAAACAACTAATATTTTATTTATCGTTAGATATTCCAAATTTAATGATGCGAGGAGAATGGACGCAAAGCAACTAATTTTAAGTAAAGCAAACCTTGACCGTGCCATGATACAAGGTAATTATGAGAGAGAATTGTATGTTCATATCTGCAGAAAACTAGTCATTATATTATCACGTATTCTAGAATTCTTTATGCAATAATCCTCATGAAACTGGAACCTCTCACTAACCTTACAAAAGCTTCTCCTGTATTCTTCTGTATTATAAAATCTGGATATGACGCTATATTTTGTTCCCATCATAAAATTTGATGCAGGAGCAACTGCATTCAAATAGTTGGGAATTTCCCGTAGTTTCTTTAAATTATCCATCAGTGAACAATATTTACGCATTCCTTTGAGAATTTTATAAGAAAACAATAAATGCTTATATGTTGTTGATGCTCTGATCTGAATCTGTTAAAAACAAGGATTGTTTTCATGTCAGTAAGCTATAAAACTTGCGTAATTCGGTTAAAATATGTACGTATTTTCTCATTAATGCAAATCCGTCAAGAGACTAAAAGTAAAAGTTTGTTTGGCAATCGATATTCTAGTCTAATTTTATTTAATCACTTCCGTTTATAACTAAATGGAAAGTGAAGGTGCAAAGCGTAAGGATTTTATAATGCCAGGTTACGCCCAAAGATGCTAAATGAACTTGGTAAAATATTAATATAATAATTTTATTATTGCTTTTAAAACAAGGTTTTATTGATACTTAATCTGAAAGCATGCAAGATAGAATCAACATGAAAATAGTTTTATTATTATATCATAATTCTAATTTAAGGCATCTAGAGGAATACGGTCTGTAATAATAATTATTTTATTATTGTGTTTTGCATAGGCATAGTTTTCTGTTCTTTATAATATGTTGTAAATCTATATTACTACAACTATATAGCACTGTACACATTTTTACACAGATTCGAATGATTTGCATTAGCTTTCAATATTTGAAAATGCTACTACATTAAAATGTCTGGTATTTTGCAAGTTAATAAAAAACTGCAATTTGTATTACTGTTTGTCATTCAATAATCAAAAAGATAAAAAATGTTTAAACATCTAAAAACTACATTACTAAATAACAACAAACTCAAAAAACAATGTCCATTTTAACAAAGCTGTCATAAACGTCTGTAAAGCTTAAACGCTTTCACACCTCGTCATAAACAGAAGAAATGTTATTACGTTTCTTTGAAATTCTGTGTCGAATTAATTGATTTGAGAAGATTGTTGATACTTGGATCATTTGATTCCAAAGTTGCAGAATTTTGAAAGAGCATTCCGGAATTCTGAGCAGTTAACTTGGCCATCGTCTCATCATCAACTTCAATTATTTCGATAGCATCTCCCTTAGTCCCCATATCTGAACCACCAACTTCTCCCACAATTTCATAAGTTTGTCCGTCAGCAAGTGAGAAACTTGTTCCAGAATTAGAAATTGGTGTGGAAGAATTAATTGGGGTATTTGAGTTGCCTGATCTAGCAGGCA
Organism: Proisotoma minuta; assembly: GCA_034698145.1. Lineage (NCBI taxonomy): Eukaryota > Metazoa > Arthropoda > Collembola > Entomobryomorpha > Isotomidae > Proisotoma > Proisotoma minuta. The sequence goes on from JAQIXN010000305.1 coordinate 21,719, forward strand.
TTTTATTGTTGTTGAACTTTGCCATGAACGATCTCTGAACTTGAGCCATAGAATTTCTAACGTCATTTACACCTTCTCGTGGCCGTGCCCTAACAGGCAAACTTGTTGTTGTTGTGCTTGTTGTTACACTCCCTGGAGTTCTCTTCTATAATAAATACAAAAAAATAACATTTAATATAATATGATATTTTAACAATATCACTTTTAAATAATAATGTTCTTTATATTACTAACCAAATTAAAACCTAGTTTGTTAACAATTTCCGCAAAACTGGCAGAAACTTCATCAACAGAAACATGAACTTGAGGAAGCTTTTCTGGTTTTTGAACTTCTCCGTTCACTTGAATTTCTGTTGTATATTTGCTCATAACTGCTTCTTTTGCATCCTTGTCATCGGACTTTAAAATATTCGAGTCATCCAAAATTTCGTGAAGAAATCCATAGATTGCTCGTCCAAAATCATTCTTTGTTAGATGTGCCATTGGTCTGTTAAAAATAATTTCATTATATAAAAAAATAAAAGAACAAATTCATAACTCAAGTAATCGGATTGATTTTATGGTACTCGCCTGGACCTTCGCGTGACCATTTCTGCTTTTTCCTTTTGTTTTCTACACAGAACATCCTTTTCCAATGCAGTGCAAGGATTGCAAACGTTTCCTATAATATTTTGATCAAGAATAACGGGACAAGCCTCTGCATAATAAGAACATCCGCGTTTTCTTGCATCAGGTTGATAGATAATGTCATCGGGTTGGAAACTTTTTACTCCAGAACAAATTCTACTTTCTGCAACGGATGCGATGATTTGGTTTACATCACCCTCAGTTTCAATGGACGCAAGTCCAAAATTTAGCGTCATATTGACTCCATCAATTGTAACTTTTACCGTCGAGTCTTCAAATATCTGTCAGGCCAGTCAAAGATGTCAAAATTTCAACCAATAAAATGTTAATTAATTACTACAAAAATTATATGCACCTGAATTGCTCTTAAAAGCCTAATGGCTCCATTAGGCAATACATTTGTTTCTGATATTGCGATGACTTTCATTTTATTTAGAGGGTCCCAAATCACTGCCCCCATTCCCCATTTTTGTGGAAGCTTGATTATTTTCCTTAGGCCTGCTTGGAATCTTTCAAATTCTCTATTTGCTCTTTCTGGACCTTCATATTCATCGTCATCTTCCTCATCCATGTCATCCATATCTTCATCAGAGTCTAATAACTCGTCATCTTCTTCTCCATCTTCGAAACTCGCTGATTTTAACCTTTTATTCAAAATCCTCTCATCCGGACCAATCATTGGCCTTTTTCTTGCGGCCATGTCTCTTATCACACTTTCTATAACACTTAAATCTGCCATCCGTTTTTCTTTACTTTTTCTGTGTGAATCCACTCCCTTTGGTTTTATTTTACTGGAGCTATTATTAAGGGATTTAGGAGGCCTCCCCGGTCTCCCAAAACTTCCCCCAGTCTGTCTTCTTATTTGAGGTGGAGGGTTATATTCTGTGTCCCCATTTTCACTTGGAACATCTTCTTCCTCATCCTCTTCTTCTTCTTCATCTTCCACCTCTTCGTCATCCTCCTCTTCCTCCTCGCCTTCTGGGTTCTCATTAATAACCTCATCAGGCTCTTTCTTTACTAGAACAAGTGAAAATCCTTTGGGTCTTCCTCGACCCCTTTTCCCCGACGTCCCTTCTTCCTTCTCTGCGTCTTTTTGGGCCTTAACTGCAGCCTCATATTCAATTTGTGAGAGGGGAACTGCTTTTTCCGTCAACTGATTCCGCGTCTCTGCGCTCATAAAGGAAAAGGGGGAGAAATGATCAGAACAGACGCGTTTTAGTCGCAGTTGTCTGTCGCTGAGAAAGAGAAGCTCGGCATTGTCGCAATGTTCCATCCATTTCTTCCTCCTACAAAATAAACCAAAGATTAATTTAAAAACTATTCGATAAGCACTTAGAAATTAAGTAAATTGCGGTATTTGTAATTAATAGTTTTACCTTTTGGGATCATCTGGAAACTTGAAGAAGGAGACGTCTTTATCTTGTGAGTAGCTTTTGACGCAGCCTTTATAGCAACACGCCGTGCCACTCATCCCTTGACCTAATCTGACCTTTGACCTGACCGGAAATTCTAGTGGGAGCAAATTTATTGGCTGGTAAAAATTTGAAAATTTTAGTTTGGCGAACTCTGTTTTCAATGGTAGATTGGTAGTGGAAAGAAGCGTCTCGGGAAGGCGCTCAACACTGCCCCTGCTGGAAAATACGGACAATAAACACAGCACACAAACATCCTTTGTCTGCTTTTATTAACACTCGCTCATTTATTAATCAGTCTCGTAAAAAACAACTTTGATCTGTTACAACCATTTTGTATGCATAATAAAACGTTCTAATGATTTAAATGTATTTAAAACATTTTTGCTTGTCATGAGGTATTCGGGTTTTGAACAATATTGAATCTGCACGGAATTGGGTGTAGAGTAGAGGGGTGTAGCCATAAACCTGAATAATAATAAGTTTGAAATTCGTTTTGTTTGCTTTTTTTAAATAAAAAAACTACCTTGCTAAAGAAATTAATGCAGTGATGTCGTTCTTGGAAATGAGAGTCGTCTTCAGATAATGTTACGGGACATCCAGGACATCTAAACGTCCAACGAGATGTTACCTGAAACAACATTATTGTTCAGAGATTAACTTTCAGATATTTTTTCAGATTAAAGATTGACTTACTTTTACTGGTGGTTTTCCCGTCACATGAGAGACGAGAAAGTTCATGGCAATGTCTTCGCAGTTCATTAGTTCATCCACTTTGTCCCGAATAGCTGCCGGCATTTCATGAGTGTACAAATATGAATAGATGCGGTGATAAAAAGCTGCCCCTGAAAAAGAATTATTAAATTTCAAGTTGAAATGAATAATAGGGGATAGTAATTATTATAAACAGCTTACCAGTTAGTACCATTGAAAGTTCGCAAGAATAATTGGAATTATAAAGCCACCCTCCAAAATTTTGGTCAAGTGCATGAAAACGACCAGGAAAACCAACGACTCGATCACGGTTTTCTCGCCACACTCTAAAAGTTGCAATTACAAAGTGGAAAAATTTAAATGTTTATTTTAATCATTTTAATGCCGTCTTACCGAAATCCGAAAACAATTTCATCGTGTCTGAGATGAGCATCATCGTCAATGCTTAAAACTGCTTCAGTCTCGATTACATCAAATGGAAGGAATCGATTGTTTAAGCTGTTTTTGTCAGCTTTTATAACCTGTTATATTAAATTACACAATATTATCCTACCTACAAAATATACACTTTTTTTACATGAATAGGAACTCCAATGTCAGGCCACTTTAAATCTGGGGACGGAGGTTGAGGAGAATTCCAAACAATCAGCACTTTGTTCAAGTATGGAAGTGCAAAAAGTCTCTGGAGTGAATTCATTAGTACTTGCTCTCTTTCGTATGTTAGCATCACAACCGTGAATTGTTCTTTTGGAAGATTTCCCCCCAAGGATTCGCTAAACTCTTTTCCAGAGCCCCCAGCTCCTAAAGCAATCGGACGGAAGCCTAAAGAAGATCCATGAAATTTTGCTTCTGATGGCATCACTGGATCCCACGGCGTGTAGGGATAAAGTTTAATAGGTTGAAAATAAGTATTCCACAAATCATATTTATGGAGAAGGATAGAGCTGTAGTTTCTACTAAATGCTGGTGATGGGTATGCTGGCTCAATTGGCCCAAGATTTTCTTCTTCTTCCGGATCAATTGTAAAAGAATCAAGTTTCAGTGGCTGAAAATAATTATTATAAAATTAAAATTGAGTCTTATTATTATATCTTTTTTCTACTCACGACAAAGCTGGAATTAAAAACACTAGAAGAAGGAACATCTCTGAATGGATTTGCAGGGATTCCAATTCTTGTTCTTAGAGCAGCCAAAACAGAATCCGCAATATTTTCAACAGTACCAAAATACTTTTCAAAAACAAGTCTTCCCTGTTTTCTCATTTGTATTAAATCAGCATCCGTAAATGATTTTAAAATGTAGTGCATTTCTGTCACTCTGGAGCTTGGAAGCGACATCAAGATTTTTGACCAATCAATGACTTCATCCAAGGGTGGAATAAATCTTGAACCGACGATAACAGGAATGGCACCAAATTTTAGGCTTTCGTACAGACGACGTTGAATAACGTCCGAGCTAAGGATTTCAACGTCATCCGTTGGTAAAATTATAAGAGAAAATGTGGAATCTAATAGCAGTCTTGTTCGTAGAAGATCATTTTCACAAAGACTAGAAAGTTTCTTTTGAGTATAACTTTCAAGATTTTTAGCAGACTTTTGATCAATTTCATTTTCTTCGCTTTTCATATTTTGAAATGGCACGGTATTGCATGAAAATTGGAACACAAAGGATACTGGATCGTCTTGTTGAATTTTTAGTAACTCAGTCTGGACCGTTTGGTCTGCTTCACCACCTATTATATTGTTAAAATTAAAATAAATTAAAATTGAATAACTGTTAGCATAATAATTGTATACACACCCAAATAAGTTGCTAAATATTTTCGCTTGGCAGGAACAATGGGTGGTAATTGAGACCAAAGTTCTCCATTTGGAGCTGCTTTTCCCCAATGGGACACCACGAGATCAAATTTTTCACGGAAACTTGTCATTATTGCATTTTCGCTAAGTATCATGGATCTTCCGAGTGATCCAATGGTTTTAGAATCATAGACAGCTCGGAACTTGATCCCGCAGTCCAGCCATAAAACATGATTTCTTCCATCCCCAAACCAATTGGGCAAATTATGTTGAATTTCCATTAATTTTGTTGTATCACAGTTATCCACAAGAAGAATAAATAAACAAGCCTTAGTTGGATCACGAGTTAGATGTTCACTTCTTGATAACATCAGGTGAAGTATCTCAACGGTAGGCTCCGAAAATGAGGGGCTTTTTCCTCTTGCATTGAGGGTATTGTCTTGTTCCAAATTTTTGTTGTTGAATGTTAAGTTGGAATATATGTAAGGGTACAGATAAAATTTAAACTTTGATGACAGAGGACAAAGAGAATAGTCAAAGCAAGAGTCCATGTTGCAATATCCATTATTGAATTTCCCAATTTGTGGAGGTGTATAAAAAGGAATTGATCGTAATGGAGGCAATGGCTTTGGTCTTCCCATTCGTGGCGTATTTCTTTCTGTTGCTTCTTTTTCAGCAACACGTGCCTACGACAAATACACATGATGATACAACTTTTAATGAATAATAATTATTATTGTTTCAAACCTGTTGAACAGATAATTGGAGTCTATCCAATTCGTTTCTTCTTCTTCCAGCCTCATTTTTGGCTTCGTCAAGTCTTCTGTTAAAAAGTGCAATGTCTGTTTGTACTCTTTGTCTTTTGGCTTCCAATTCTCGAAGTTCTCCAGAAACGCTGTATTTTATCCTAACTAATTCTTCTATCCTATATTTGAGATCAGCTCCGGTTAGTTTATCAATGTCCGCAAGTTGTGAAATCCAAGGGGATTTTTCCTGTTCTGATTTTGGTTCGTCCACTCCAACCTAGACAAAAAATATTATTAGGGCTCAATGTTATTCATATGTGCATTATTTACTTTGGTCAAGTAGTAGTGCGTCAGAAAAGGAATGGAAATTAAAACGAAGACCACAAGACCAATTATCTTGTACATCCGCATCGTTCATTGGCTTTAATTTAAACAACTTTAAATGAAAATTTCTTCATTGTTTTCAATCCCCTTCGTCTTTGTCGTTCGTCATGAAGGTCTCGTGCATTGGCGTGATTATCACGTCGTGATTTATTGCGGAATAGCTAGAAAAAGGTCACAAGTTAATGACGTTCATTTAATGGGGCCTTCAACTTACCTGCCCGTCCCTTGACCTGACCTGGAATTTTATTTTACAGCATTTTTTAAGATTTTAATGTAATTTTTGATTTGAGTTTTCAGGCGCGAGTTTTCCAGCAAAATTTTTGCTTCGGAAAATTCCATAATTCCTCGATTTAAATCAATGTAAGTATTTAATTACAACTATTAATTGTTCATAGGTTTACTAATTGCATGTAAATCTCTCAGGTGGTGCGGTTGACGATGAACTGTGTGACGAATTAGAAGCTTGCCGTAGTAGCTTCAATATGTACGAGATTGGATCATTTGGGTCGATTGTTCAAGACTAATCGGATGATTTGGCGATTTTTCTATTTACTTTCCCAGTCCCTACGAATAGAGGAGAGAGGGGTCCTGAGTTTAGGTCGGTGATGCCGGTAGATATAACGAAATGGGACGAATATGTCGCAGGAGGTGGTGCAGGAATATGCAATGTGGCAATTACCTTCCCCATACACAAACTAATGTTTAGACAAGTGAGCATTTAACACAAACTGTTTAGATATCATCATAATTTGATGTGTTTTAATAGATGCTGCATGGTGTTTCGACGAGAGAAGCAGCGGCTGAGTTATGGAAAGAAGGATTTCGGCTGTTATACCGTGGAACGCTTCCCCCTTTGTGCCAGAAAGCAGTTTCGACGTCCATAATGTTTGGCTGCTACAAAACATATAGTCAATTTCTCACGGCACAGTATCCAAACGGAAATACCCAAGTTTTGAAATCGACGGGAGCCGCTTTCGCCGGACTTACTGAAGCTTTATTAACCCCTTTTGAAAGAGTTCAAACTATCTTACAAGTAAACTTTCTCTAAAAATTTTATTACTTGCCTGTTTTAATAAAACTTTCTGTCATTTGTAGGACAAACACTACAACTCAAAACTGAAAAGCAGTCCCCATGCTATTGGACATATATGGAAGAATTTTGGCTTCTTTGAATTTTACCGTGGGTTCTCCATAATTATTTTTCGAAACGCGCTATCAAATATTCTGTTCTTTGCGGCGAAAGAAAAAGTAGAAAGTACGTTACCGAAACCCAAAACATACTGGGGTAAAATCACTTCTGATTTTATTAGGTGAGACTGAGAATTGACGAAATAACAATAAAATTGTTTGATGGTTTTTTTTAAATAAAATATTTTTATTATCAATTTCAGCGGAGGTGGAATTGGGGCTGCTTTGTCTACAATGTATTATCCTCTTAACGTGATTAAAGCTCATACACAGTGTCAACTGGGTGGACCTTTTGTTTCTCCTAGATCCGTTTTTCAGACAGTTTTCACTGAACGGGGAAGAAAATTTTCGGAAATGTTTCGTGGGGTTCATTTAAATTATACCAGAGCTGCATTATCGTGGGGAATTATTAACCTCACTTATGAAATGTTTATTACTAGATTACAAAAATTGCAAGGCAAAAATTCTTAGCCCCATGCAAATGATAGTCAAATTAGATCTATTCTAGTTATTTTTGGTCAAGAGTTTAAAAAAGCCAAATATTTTATTGTGTTGGTGCTGCTAAAGAGTTCTCGTCAAACTAATTGTGTTCGCCAGTCATTACCATTTCTGGACAAATTGAATAGTCAGTTTTTGTACTAGTTATTCCTGTGAAAAATTCTGTGATGGAAATGCAGAACAAAAATTAACAGTGGAAATTCAATAAAACTATTGAATATGTGTTTTATTTTTATGCGCATAATTTATTGTAACAATGATTCATAAGCGCACCATAAGCAGGCTAGATTAGGTACTTCGGTTCTGACAGTCCTTAATAGATTACAACAATTTAGTGAGTGTTATTTTTCATTGCATTATGTATATTTTCTAACCTAAAATGCATGCTAAGGATCTTCCATTCCATATAGCAGCTTAGGCCAATAACTTATTTAAATGTATTAGCCTGAAAATTAGCCTGAACTATATATGTGTAACTATATTTGTTTAAAGTTTAACTGCAATATATAAAACGCGACTATCATGAATAGAATATAATAACGAGTACTATGTACTAATAATATTAAGAATAGATCATCACAGTGAATATCTTCAACCAGGTTTTAAAAGCACTATATAAGTCACACACTGCGGAAAATAAGCCAAGCCATCTAAGTTTCAAATTTGATGTTTGCTGGGGGTGAAATAGATTGGGATTGACGATTCAAATTCATCATAGTCATGTATGACGCCATGTCTCCCGAGGGCGAGACAGATAGAGCTGCATTACTTCCTTGGTCTTCATATTTAATTTGCACTGGCTTAAATTTCAGAGGATCTGTAGATGTCTTTTCCCGAATGGCAGTTCTGAAAAAGACGATTTGTATATTATATTGTAATTTTGCATAATACATCTTGTAACTTGCTGGTACCTATATTCAAGAACATTTTCTGGGAGTTTGCCTTCATCTAAATTAACCCCCCAAACTTTGAGCATCTCCATTTCTCTTCGGAGGGCGTAAATTGCTTTCTCCGTCTCGCTAATAAGTTCCTCCAAGTATTGATACCGAAGCTTCTTCCTCGCTCGACATTCCCTTGCGCTTTGACGACTTCTCTCTGTTATACCCAAAAATAAAACAAGTCAGTTATAAATTAGAATGTACAATGTTGGAAACTTTTATATAAGAATAGAATTCTTCTTTCATACCAAGTTTTGCCCTGATGTCAACCTTGTCAGCATTTTTCTTTGAAAGTGATCTCGACCTTCCCCTTTTAGGAGTCTCATATTTCTTATCAAAGAAATCCTGAAATAAAATGAAATAAATTGCAATTAAAAGTAAAGACCACAATATTTTAAATATTTCCAACTCCTTACATCATCGTCTCGTTCGTCCTTGATCATCAAGGTCGAGGGCAAAGAAGATTCGTCAATGTCCATCATTTTAAAACTTTCTCCAAAATCTTTCACCAGCTGACCTTTTCTCCAAATTAGTTAGTTAGTTACTTTGAACTTGAGAAGTAAGTTCACTTGTTCCTTTGTTTGTTTTCCTTCAGATCTCCTGACTCGTGTGGAATTTTACAACGCAATTTATACGAATCGTATACTAATACGAACCAAAACAAAGAGCCACGCCATCTGACTCAAATTCCGTCACCCTCCCCAGCTATCAAAAATAATTTATTGAAACAAATTTCAGAACACTACTTCATGTAATGTCATGTTTTTTTGCATTTTAATAAAATCAAATGTTCCGTTCATTAGTATAAATGATATTGCATTTATTTGAATGTTTTCAGAAAGATGAAATGAACGTTTATGAATTCTCTTTCCATGATTTCCTTTCTAGCCAATAAAAGGATTGAACGTGTGAGGTGACGTAAAAATCCCATGAAATTTAAACCCGGCTGTAATTTATCAGATGAGTCCAACAGTTTTCGAAAATCCTGACAAATTTTGAAACGAGTGGCTTACAAATAGTACAAATTCTGTTTTTGGTATCGATAAAAACAGCGGAGAAAGTTGGGATTGAATAGTTTTACGGAGAAAGTAAAGCATTTCTACAATCCGCATCCGTCCTCCCACTTTCCTAGTGAAATAATGCCAAGTCTGGGATTTCTGGCCTCTTTTCTACTTGTGTTCCTGCTAAAATGCTCAATTGCCCCCGTCAACTCTTCCCAAGGGGTCCGGGAAGTTACCTGCGGAAGTGTCTTCAAACTAGTTAACAACGCCTTCAAAATAAGACTGCACAGCCACGACATCAAATACGGGAGTGGGAGTGGGCAACAAAGCGTCACCGGCACTGACATCAAAGAGGATGTCAACTCCAACTGGGTCGTGAAGGGCACGCCCAAGGTTCTCTGCAACAGAGGGTAAAACACCCGACAAATTCATTCTGGAGAAAGGACCTAAATGTATATATTTTTTTATTTCTTTGAAATGTTTAGGGCACCCGTAAAATGTGGAAGCAAATTGAGACTGGAACATCTTCAGACTGGAAAGAATTTGCACTCGCATCTATTCCACTCCCCACTCTCTGGAAACCAAGAGGTATGGGTCAGCAAGTCATTCAGACAATGGTTCATCATTAGTAGTACTACTATTTTGTTATTATTAGATATCTGCATTTGGAGAAGAGGGGGAAGGGGACACGGGGGACATTTGGGAGGTTCAATGCAGGGGAGACAGTTGGGACAGAGATGAAACGGTTCAATTTAAACACGTGGACACGGGAGCCTACTTATCAGCATCTGGAAATACATTTGGCCGACCAATTCATGGACAAATGGAAATTGTTGGAATGAGTCATTCGGATTCCTCAAGCTACTGGGCCACAGAGGAAGGCGTGTTTATGCATCCAACGGAAAACAACTCGGGTCATGTCGATCGGGATGAATTATGAAACTTGGTTAACTTAATTTAATCCAACTTAACTTTTGCTTACTTTATTGTGGAAATATACCAAAAACATAATTAGTTGTTAATTTGTGTCGTCCATGTAAAAGATTGTGTGGTGTACATGTTTTGTTATTTGGACAATTTTGTGATAATATTTATTATTGAATGAAAGAGCGTTTTTGAAAACGTATCAATATTATTTCTTCTTTTTTATTACAATCTAGAGTCTAGACAATAAGTACAACTTGAAATTTTTGGCATCAAAATCTCAAAATGCAGAATAACTTTGCGACCGGTTTTCAATCAAGACACTGCTTCCTTTTTTGAACATTGCTGGAAACTCTTTGGAAATTCCTTTTACAGCCCTTTGATCAGGGATAGCCAATGGATCTTCTTCCAACAGAATATTTACCAGCGAGTCTCTTAAATCTTTGAGTCTGTATTGAAAATTCCGATTTCTCAAGGCAAGCCACAGCAGTTCTAAATAGTTTGTCCTCTTTCTATCCCCTGCTTCTAGTTCAGTGATATTCTTGTAAATAAGGTCAGTTAGCCATTTCATGTCCGCTTTATGAAAATGTTCAGCCGTCAGTCTGCTGGAGAAAATATCCTTTACCAATTTAAATACGGAATGTGGACCAGAAGACGCCTCTTCTAAATTCCCACTGGTCAAAGGGTCCACTTCCGCTTCCACAAGATTCATTAACAAATCCATGAAATATCTTCCAGGATGTCTTCCAGCTAAAACTTTGATCAAAGTATTTTCATCCTTTGGATTAAACTGAAGATTGTAAGCGAGGAGTAAATTCATGAGACATGTTCGCGTGCTGTTTTCATATTTTGAGTCCTCCATAACGTTTAAAATGAAACTAATAAATCTTGAGCCAATTTCCTGAACATGAGTTTCTGGCATAGTTTCCCCAGATGAAAAGAGACAAGTTAGCGTATTTGCCATACGACATAATATTGTCGAATTTGTTTCATTTTGATACATTTCATGTGCAATAGCGATTGGAAGTGTGGACCTCAACATAACGGAACGACCATCAGGGTCTATTGTTGCAATCATGGAGAAAATTCCCAATAGATTCATTTTGGGATTTTCATTTCCAATTGATTTGTAGAATATTATTAAATTGTGAACGTTCTGAAAGTGATCAGCATGGATAAAGTCTTGTATTTTTTTCCGGTCCATGTTCATCAACTCATCATGCAATTCATTTAACTTTGTCTCTATCACTGAGGAATTATGTTGATATCCTTGAAACTCTTGCGTCTTTAGATATTTTGAGATTTCATTTAACCGTCCAGTGATAGAATTTGAATCTGCATTATTATTGTATGAATGGCGTGCACTACTAGACGAAGTTTCCAATACACGGAGAACTGAGACAACTTTCTCTGGCATTTCTGGGTTAAAGTATTCCTTTATGTGGTGAAGAACTCGGTGGACAACTGTTTCCGATTTCTTTATATCCAAATTGCTAGATTCTTGAACAATTTTTATCAATCTCGCAGCCATTCTTTCCCAATTTAGGGCTTGGTTTTCTTTTTCATGAGATTTATGAAGAATCCCAATGTTACTAGCTTTTGGTGTATGCGTAAAAAACTGTTGAATTGGGGTTCGAATCGGTATCCGAGTTGCCGACGATACTTTATTAGTAGACATTGAAGAGATTTTATTATCCTCCAAGTTTCTATACGATGGACCATTGTCACGAAGGAACGTCCTTTTCACCTCCTGATTTGGGCTGGTTGTAGTAGCATTATTTGGGTATTGCGAATAAGATCTTGATGATCGTCCTAATTGGTAGGGCTTCTTTTGATTGATATTAGTAGCTTGGAAATTTCTTTCCTTAGAACCCAAATATGGGGTTGGTGCAGTTTTTACAGAAAGATGTTGCGTGGGCCGAGTTCTTTCCGTTGGCTCGGATGTCATTTCATAACTTTCTTTATATTTAGATTCCGAATCACAAGAATTGGAGTAAGTTGTACCATCCTCAATTTCGACTTGATTTTCAATTTCTTGATTTTTAAACGCTTGACGAAGAACTCTTGTCTTAAGGTCTCGAAACTCAATTCGAGCCGCATCTTCTTTTAACTGTTCTAAAATGTTAATGCTGTTATTCAATCCGTCTCGTCTTGCCCTCATGGACGCTTCAATTAAGAATTCCATGACGGTAGCCCTGCTGACATCCCCTCTCATTTCCGTATAAATCTTGGGCACGTAACCGACTCGACCTTTCCCATCAGCAACTCGGAACCATCTAGAATCTTTGGAATATATTTCGATAAAAAGGAGAATGTCGCCTTGATTAAAATCCAAGGTTTGATGACTGTCTTCGTCTCTTGGGGTGAAATCATAGCGCCCTTGCAAAAGCATTTCACTTAAAATTTTTGTGTATAATTAGATCAATATTTGGTTCCGGTCGACTTGTTTTGATCAAGCAATGCCAAACATGAAGTGGAAAACTTCAATATAATATTTTACCAACCAAGTTGCTCAGTTACTTTCGTCAGTATCAGGAAATGCAAAAGGTCTTGAAATGCAGAAAACAAAAAGTATTGAAGAAATAATAATTTTTTTGAGGTGCTACTTATTGCCGAATCCAGAGATTAACATTTTCATATTTTGTCAAATTTTCCATCGTCAGCCAACAAGCAAGGTGAAAGAAAGTAATCAATTTTGTCACATTTCATTGGATATCATCAAACCTTTTTAAGGTGAAAGTTTTGTGTAAGCACTTTTGTACTACGTACTACTTCTATTTTACAGACGAGTATTTAAAGCTAAAATTAAATATGGTTTCCACCTTAGAAATTACTACTGCGTCATATCGGAAATCTCATGATGGAAGCAAGATACATGACTGATTTGGAATGGCGAATATGTCACGCTGTAAATATTTACCTGTATCGGAATGGGAAAGACGGAGAAGCCCCAATTTTAGTCCACATTCCTCCAGCCAAAAAGAAGAACATGAGGACTGTTATGAACGTCATTCAAGAAAGAGTTAAATTTCCTGTCGGATTTGCAGCTTATCTTTATAAAATGGATGGGAATAGAGTGAGACATCCTTGCGAGCTGGAAATGTACAATAATTATGTGGTTGCATCAAATTACGACAAGTTCTTCAAATGTGCACAGTATGGTCGCAAACGTTCCCCACTCTTGGTTCTCAACAGGGAGTCAAAGCACATTCGAGTTCTTAGACAGCAAAATCAGAATTATTATGAATGGTCGCTGAAAAAGAAAGCAGTAAGAAGAGAAATTGCTTCACTCTTTGTTTATATTATAATTTCTAGCATTTCATTTCAATGTTTTATAATGTAGGTTGGGGAAGAAAGACCTCAGTACATTTATCCAGCGTTCTTTACAAATGAAAATGCAATGCCACAAGATTTACCTGTTGGTCAATTGGGAAATTACATGCCTCCTCCCCCTAGTCAGTATCAAAAGTATGTACTGTATTATGTGCATGCCCGATTCAGATGAAATCAGTTTTATTGACAATTATTGTTTTGACATTTTTTTAAAGACAGGGTGAAGCAAATCCCAATACAGGAATGGGCGGTGGACCCCAGATGATGTCTTCACCACCCCCACAACAAATGTACCCCCCACAGCAACAACAAATGCCCCCTCAATCATATTCACAGCAGCAGAATAATTACAGAGTAAATACTTGCATTGTGGATCAAGCAGCAATCATTGCGAGACAACAATTATTTTCGCAACAATATCCACCCAACAATATTGCGAATGAATGGGTATGAAAGCCCTATTATACATATTTTTTTTTATGGGCAATAGTAATTACATATATTTAGGGAGGACAACATCAACTAAAGGACAACTGCAAACCAACATTCCTAGAGTCTGACATTCGCAATGCCAACACTTGCATTATAACAGACAGCCCTGTTGAGGAGAAAGATGGGAATAATGAGACTTGTTTGGACTCTTGTACGACGACGGACAATGCTGTTAATAGCACAAGTGGATCAGAGTCTGTACTGGACACTGACTGCTTGGGAAGCAAATACCAAAAGATGCTCAAAAGATTTAAAAAGAAGCTCAAGAGACAAGCCATCGTAGAAGCACAATCATCCCTTTCTTCAGTGAACAACAATAGTATTATCCGGGTGAAATCTAGAAATCATTGTAAGGTGAAATATGACAAACCTGGAACAACGGGAACTATAACGAGTGCAACTGAAGAAGATGATGAAGGACAAATTATAGTTTTACCTCCCCCTCCAATAGAATTCCGGGATGGGATTATTCCAAGAGGGGGCACATTTTATTCCTTTCTCCCCCCTTTATAGTAGTCACACATTGTAAATATCCAATTAAATACAATAATAACAAGAGAAAAAAACAAAATGATAATTTAACAGAATGTCTATAATATTTGTCGATGTGTAATAATTAAAGTAAAGCTGTACCAAAATAATATTGCTTTTGTAGACCATGTAAGCCAAAAAATCAAGTAATAAAGTGTTTTGCACATGAAAACATTTAAGCCTAACTCCTCTAATAATTATTCTAAATAATCTAACTTACTAAATGCATTTGAATAAATGCACCTCTACATTTGAGACCTTTTCAGATCTTGCTAACAATTTTTTGGCCAATTTTAGCAAGAATCTAAACTAATTACAAAACACAATAATACTAAAAGTATTAAGGACTTGTTCACCTCGTTTGGTTTTTAGGTTTACGTTTTCGTGTCTGAATATTTTCTTTTTTCATTGCTTTGGGTCTTGCTATTCCGTGGAGCTTGAAATATAATCCACAAGCATTGCATACCGGCTCCCCGCTCGCGTTGCGTCGCCAAAGTGAGGTATTCGTCGCTTCACAATTTGTACATTGTTGTCCGTGTCTTCGCTGAAGAGGATACTTTGATCTACATCTCTTGGCTATATTTTTTTTTTAAAAAAAAAAGAGTATTAGGTTACAAGTCATAACACTGGTTAATTTTCATATCGTATAATATACTTACCATGTAAAGAAGATTGGTTATGAGATATTACACTTGCTCGCGTTGGCTGTGAAAGAATATTGGTCACGGACTGATTGCTGTTACTGTACCAGGAATTGTCCATGTTACTGCAATATCCTGAAGAGTTTGTGCTCGAAACCCCAAAATTCCCCATATCCATGTAGCCTCCTGATCCAACGTTTTGAGTCATTGAGAGATCTGAAGATGTGTAATATTCTGTAACAAAAGCGGATAATTTGTTAATCTTCATTTATTTTTTTTTAAATTCTTTAAAATAATAAACGCAAGGAAATATGAGAAACGTACGATTATGTCCATAGGACTGACTATGAAGAAGATTCCTGGGAGCTGTATGAATAAAAGCAGGTAGCTTAGGTTGATGTTGATGCTGCGGAAAGCTATGAGATTTGTAGTTTTCTTCTTCTAATAATAGAGAAGAAAAAGTTGCATTGTAAAGAAATAGGCAAATAGATCATAATTTTCAGTAAAAAAGTACCTGACATGGACGGCCAAGATGGTCCAATATCTGGCTGTTCTTGTGACATGTAACCATTAAACAAGTTGTTTGAGTAAGGGCCATGGTCAATGTAATTTGGAATAGAATCATCAGCTCTAGAAAACAAAAAAGCTCATTTCAAAATTTTGATCTTGTCATGATAATTTTGTAAACAAATAACAAATTAATAACTATTAAAATAGCTACCGGTTATCATAATGTCCACTGTTGCTGTCGGAAGAAGAGGACTGATGCATGTAAGCTGCGGCGGAGCAGTGATTATTGGTTCCATTGGAGTGGAAAGGGGAATGTTCTAAGAGGTCCGGTCCAATTGGAGACGATTCTTCCCCAGACATTGGCGAAGAGGAACTCATCCCACGCTCAATCATCGCTTCAATTTCTACCTTTACCTGTAATTCAATTTAAACTTGTTTAAATTATGAAGATGACCAATGTCCCCAGAACTATTAGGAATTCATTAGTGAGAGGCAAATAAATGTTAATGGGAATAACCTATTGGCCTTGTGCTGACTTTGCCAACTCCAATTTATGTTAATATTAGAGACAAACTCTACGGTTTAAGTGCAAAAGGAAAGAAACTGCTACTCTTGAATATTGATTCAAGTGATGCATATTATGCCAACACTTAAATTAAGAGGTCCAGGTCTATGCCCTTAGTTAACCTTCTTCGCCAATTAACTAGTCGTCCAAAAAAACTTTGCATATTTTAATTTTACCCAAAAGATTTTAAAATAAAGGAAACGGGAGAGCTCGACATGAAACTAACAAATATAAGCATAAAGACACTTTTCTCAAAATCCATTTAAATAAAGTCAAACAAAATATATATACATTTCCTGATTAATGATTCATTGGGAAATGTTGAAAATCACAACACGTAAAGTAAAATGAGTTGATGAATTGATTCATAATGCATAGAGCGAGTCCCAACCAAGAAAATGAGGGTTTACTGTTTTAGCTTTTTTTCTGTAGACTTTTCAAATATCGAGATCAAATATTCATATTTAGAATGATGCTGTAGGTCAAAGGTTCAGTTTGAAGTCAAATCCAACATTGAAAAGTAATTTACGACGATCGGCAGATTATTTTTTAAATTTAAAGTCGTCTCAGTGGCTGCAGTTTATTTCGTCTCCCCATCATATATTTTCTTATTATTTCTCAACAACAAAATCAAAGGGAGTAAAAAACAAGGAGTCAGCATTTTGTTTAAGCAACAACCAATCAGTCCATGAAAAAAAATGTTTTTAGAAAGTGAAGGATCATCAAAAATCTATGAGACATATCGTTGGCCACCTACATACTTTTTGTAATGGAGAAAGATCAAAGACCAAGGGAGGAGAGAATAAGAAAGAGACTTGAAGGCAATGGACAAAGTCTCGGAAAATAAAATAATTTAATGACAGCGAGATTTGTAAGTATTTCTCAAACAACCCCCAAAAGTTGACTCATTGTATTTAAGATTAGTCAAATAGTTAAGAAGACACTTTAGCTAAAAGAAATGAGTTTACGTGAATTTTGATGCGTGCTCTTCATTTAAGCATAAATCCATCAATAATTTACAAGTTAAATGTCGAAGCAGTTAGTAGCTGGGAGAGCAGTAGGTTATGTATTCAGTGAATGTCTGAACAGCATTATTTTTGAGCTTTACAAAATCATTTCCTCTCTCCATCCACAACTTATTACCAACTTATTAGTTGACAAATGAATATTTTTCAAACTAAATAAAGACAACTTATATATTTTGGTAGAAGAGCAATAAAATATAAATGTCCCAATCCTCATCATCAGCTTTGGTTTTTACACAAACCAGTCAAGCTCCATAAAACGAAGAGCAAAGGGCAGGAGAGAGACTTATTTACGACGAGATGAAAATTATGCGTATAAAAATATTAACAAGTTGCTCATGACGTGAGAAAAGAAAAGCGATTGAGAAAACTGTTGAATGGGACAAGTGCTTGGAAAAGGGTTACTTTTAGTCAACTCATAATTTTGAGTAAAAGTTAAGCTTCCGTAAAGCAAAGAGACTGAATTTAATGTTCCCTTGAGCAAAAAATGTTAATGAGTCTTTTTGAGACTTGAAAAGTGTCTCACTCTGTTCCAAGGAGAGAAGTGAAATGAGCCAGCTGCCAAAGTCTCATATTATTACACAACTGCTCCAAAACCAACAGTTTCCAAAATTCATTCACCGTTTTTTACAATTGACAAATAATCTCACAAGCTAAAGATTCTCACAGTTAAAATGTCAAAGAGTTCACTTTCTCTCAGACACAACAAAAACGTCTTTTTTTAAAAAAAAACTTTGAATGAAACATAAATGAGGGATTTAAAAGAGAAGAGGAGTTAAAATAAACAACCACTTGTTGTTGTTACTTACCTTCACCTTCAGTTTGACGGCTTCCAGTTGACACCGGGTGACGACGACCGGCGTCTCGTTTACTTTTTGGCTGGATTTATTTGTGGTGGGTGGTGGGGGAGTTTTGTGGCTAATTATTTTGGGAGTGTGGTCACAATTAATTAGTTTAATTGCTCGTGAGTTCCTAAAATGTTTATTTTGTGGGCTGTTTATGTTTCCTAAAAGTGGGGAGCTGTCTGCCTGTTGCTTCTCCTTCATCTACCGACTGAGCCTTGATTGGTTTGGGTGGAAAGGTGAAATAAAATATTGTAAAATAGGTGTAAAAGTTGGATAAGGGAGGGAGCGTGTTATCAGCGGGACAGACGGCCACGGACTGAGGACAAGAGGACAGAGGACGAAGCCAGTGCTGGAGAAATCCGTCTCAGATTCTCCCAATGCTTACGCTATACCCCAAAACCCATACCACTTTCATCCCTTCCAGCATTATTTATCCAAGACTCCCTTTGTGTCCCTATAAATCAATGAGCAATTATATTATTTATAATGAACAACGACGGACAATGTATATAATATATTATAGCATGAGATTCTTTGTTCCTCGTCGTCGTCGTCTCAACTCTAAAAATATGCGAGGAATGTTTGCAATTTCAGTTCCACTCTCAACTTATACTGTGCTTAATTATACTTTATTTAGCCAATACTTTTCTATATGGATTATAATGTTTGTTTTGGAAAATATTTTTTGGATATTGGTAAAATGAGTCATTTCAAAACTGTTTACGTTCTACGTTAATTACGTTATATTATGGGCCAGTTTGGGAAAAATGAGAATGGACAAAAACACTAGTTTCTTATTCGGATCATTTGTCTAATTGTCAGAGCATAATTTAGTTCGACGCATATTATAAAGCCCAATAGTTAATGACACAGGAAAACGCCAAGTTGGTTATATTAAGATGGTGGTTGGGTTAGTTGGAAAAAAGATTGACGGAAGTGGTTAAGTTTAATAAAATTAAGATGCTAATGAAGGCGGATCAAAATAACATTTAACCAAAAGAAAGAAGGAAAAGTCTTTTTGGAGTTGAGCTCTCTAATGAAATAATTAATTGTAGACCTTTATAAGTATTTAAATGTTTGGTTACATCCCTAGAAAATCCAATAAGCATGCACTTTTTTCTTTTATGTCAATCAATTTAAATATGGGATGACGAGAGGACTTGTTCTTTCCACCTTTTCTCACAACAAATTGAATGCAACAACATAATTTGTTGATTTTTAAGGAACCCTTTAATTATGGTACCAATTCCATATTGAATACGAATTTGATATTAAATGATGACTAATTAAGTCAATTTAAGTCCATTATAATCTGGTCAGGCGCCGTCAAAAAGATATGGGCTAAAGAATTTATTATTATTTTTAACCCAACATTTTCCTTATCCATTCAAAAACTTTGTATATTTAAAATATGAGAGTTGAAATGAATGAAAATTCCTTCGATCATCGATTATTATTACGCATTCATTGATCTCTAATCCTTCCTTTCTTTGCACTAAGTATATGCTGAAAATCATTGCCAAAGGTAAGTAGATGGGAAATGGAAATAAAATCTAATTTTAATATTTATAATAAAGAAAAAAGTCTTCTTCTTGATAATGCGGATAAACAAAGAAACGACACATATTGATATGAAACGACCTTGCAAAATCGGGTCCTGTCTTCATTTGTACAAAACTTTAGAGTAGAATCATGAATTAACATTTCATTGAAGAAAGGGAGCCATGCATTTAAAAGGATTATGGCAAATAATCAATGTTTTGTGCTAAATGTAAATAATTTTATTGAGCTCACGTTTTCAAAGTCTAAATAAAATTGTGAATTTTTTGAGTGGAAAATTTCCTTTAGAGAAGACGTTGCTAGAATTAATTACAAGTTTTAGATTTTGGGGATTTCCTTTACCTTTGTTGTAAAATATGGCATAAGCGTTTTGTTTTTCTTCTGCTGTCTGCATACATTTTGGCTGATAAGATAATTAATTATTATTATATTATTACTAAACGTCGGATATTCCGCGTAATTTTGACCGTTGGGAGACAATGAGCTTAAGAGATTCAAAGCAGAGCGTTTGTTGACCAATCTCATTAGTATTTGAGTCTTTGTTATTAAGAGTTTGTCCTTTAGTGGGCCAACGACACCAAACTATTAATATGTTTGTCATGGCCAGTAATTAGCGAAATGTAATAACACAATAGTATTCTTAGCCCGTGCTTTTAAATAACGGTTAAATGTGTACAATTCATGTTGTTGTGTAATTTTGAGACGTCCATTCAGTTACATTTCGATATTTGAACCTTTTAACTTTCAGACTTACACGTTATGCGTTTCTGCATGAGACGTGTTCTCATTGTTTCAAGATTTTTATTCAATTTAATTACCCCTGTTATTATTAGAGCATTAACACCAATCATTCATCGCAAATTACGTCGTGTATCCTAATTTGCAATAAAATTAATATAAAAATCTGTTGTTATTTACAGGAATAAGAAAATGTAGTACGTTGTAAGTGAGTCATCTCAACTCTGGAGTGGGTTGTACTTTTGTACGAGTTGTAGGCGTTTCTTTCCCACCGTTCAAGAAGCAAAAAAGCTATTTACCAAGTATATATAAGTGTTGACTCTAAGTTTAAACAATGTCTTAAACAAAATCCCTTTAACACGATCCAATTTTCCATGAATTTGGATTTCGTTTTCTATCCTAAAAATAAATAAAATCGTCCCTTAAGTATGACTCATGTCACTAAAATAATTTTCCAGTGTTGTAAAAATAGTTATTATAAAGTACACAATTTATGGCACAATTATGTACAATGTCTGCGAAGACGAAAGAAAGAGCTTTTATCTTATCTGTGCACTCTTCAGAAGCGTTTACTGGCATCTTTAAAACAAAGTAATCTGCCGGATATGATTTTTGCCGAACTGAGAGATTTTTCGGAGGTAGCTGTCAAATTATTGTTGACTTGTAAATTTACTGCATGCATTCTATCAGATAATAGCATAAGAAATGTCAAATGTTTATGGAAGATGACCAAACAGTGGCCTTAAATATTGACTCACTTCTTAAAGGGAACTTTGGCCTTTGAACTTAAATTTTACATGGCAAACTGGAAATTATTATTCCTTCGGCTATGTCTCATAACAATGTAAACTTCATTATCTGGAAAAAGTAAATTAAAATGGCAGATTGTTTCTTCTTCTCATTGTTTTTGAGTAACATAAACAGATCAACAATAGATGCCCAAATATTAGGGGCAGAGAGACACAAAACAATAAATAACTCTAGAAAATATTATGCCAAAGCCAATTCTTGTTCTGTGCCTCTTTGTTTGCACAATAAAGATAATTTTCAATGTTTGTATAAGTAACTAATCCATTTTCCATCACAATCCTTTCTCACATCTTCTTGTGAGATCTGAATCTCTGAGGGAGACTTCCTACTGAGAATGTGGTCCAGTGTAATTATGTATGCCGTAATTTCTGCAAAACTGACCCTTGCATACATGTAACCCTTATTTAGTGGAAATGTGCATAAAAGGGTCCATTGTTCCTCATAATGATAATGAAAAAGACAAAACATGTCAAAGTTGTGTCAGCTATATTTTACACGAGTTTTAACTAAAACATGTCAAAGTCTCATTTCATGTCATTCCCATATCTTTCCATGACCTTAGCCTTGATTTCTCATACTAGACGACGAACAAAGTAAAAGTAAATAAAACGAAAGCATTTTTATTGTTATTCAGACAATATTGGAGAAGAGATGATCTTGCAGTAAATTATTATGCTATGCTTTCCATTTTAATTTCAGTATTTAAATGTGGTTCAAGAAAAGTGCATAAGCCGAACTAGTTAGTCATAAGATGTTGACTGCTAGAAATTTTTAGCCCGAGTCAGGGCTTATGTAACCATCATGTCCTTAAGTCTGTCTGTCTGTCAGCCCAAAACATGATAGAGGCCAAACGGCTGAACCAATCATTCCCAAAATTTGCACACGTATTTACAGGATCAATTTAGGAATCGAATTCAAAGATGGGAGAAATCTGTCAAACCCTTTGGATATGGTCGGGTTTGCAAAATTTCCGAGACCGGAAAAAAAGAACGACCAAAATTCATCCGAATTTGACAGAAAATGGTTCATGCTTTAGGTCTATAATTATTTATACCAACTGATTTCATGAAAAAATATTCAAATAGGACAAGAAATCGCAAAATAAATATGGCATTGCAACAAAAAATGTTTCCATCACATACATTTTTATGGACTTGCGTCAATTTATTAAAATCATATAATGCATCGGAATAATGTCTTGAATAGGTTCGGGGATATAGTTTTTTTTTTAAATTGTTTGAATTTGGTCCTTCAGAATGTTTGATTGCCATTGATGGTTAGGTTAGGGGAAAATAAAAAAAAGAGATACAAATCCCTTGCTCGGGCTACATGTATGTACACTGCTCTGAAGGTTTTAGCAAAATGAAAACAATGACCAGACAGGAGTCTGCCCCTCTGCTCTGCCCTGTCCTAGTCTATGTCTCATGTTACATAATTAATTGTCTCACTGGATTGAGTTTCATATGAAATTTAAATGCCGTTTTATACCCACAATAAAACACTCATTAAGATTTTATTTCATTATAAATATTTTGAGACTTATGAGACGAGGGAACTATTTTAATGTTCTTGCATGTGCGTAAGTACATAATATGTACGTCGAGTGCACCAGCTTTCTCATAAATACTTCCATCAAATATCAATTTTCAAAATATTTCAGTTGCTGCTGCATGCAAGCAAAGGTCAGACTCAGAGGTCATGATCAAGCATATTCAGAAAAGCCAGGAAAGTGTATGCAAAAATTGTTAAAGGACACATGATACCGATTTTAGTTCTGCTGTCCTAGTCTCATTTGCATGTCGTACAACTAGTATTTATGTCTAGCAAAAAGAAGCATTTTATTAACTTGTGGATAAATTACTTTTACTTCAATAGATTCCTCAACTAGCTATTGTTTAGAGCAATAAAACTGTTACTACTTACTAAAAAATATCAAAGACTATTTGTTATTAGACACCGTTCAACAGACTGAAGAATTCATTTCCAACCACCTTTCAATTTAGTGCAACTTCGTCATCTTAGTCATCCATAGAAGACTCCATATAAAATACAATAATTCTATGTAAATTAGTACTTATATAAAAGGTGAGTCTGGTTATATCAATTAGGCTATCTTCTATTTCAAATTTGCTTAATTGGCCTTTGATGATGTGCATGCAAAATCAATCTAATTTAATTAATGTTATTGACAAAATTGCAACCTCGTCAATTTTATGATTCGTATACTTATATAATGAAAATGAATCAACTTTCTGATATATGTGCTAAAATTATATTTTATTCGATATATATTTATTAGATATATCACTTTATCACTTATTAAATCGTATCACGTTTTAACTTATTACTTTAAAATCAGTCAGAATTTTAGCTCTGGAAAATTTTTGAAAACAAAGTCATGCCACAAATAGTGGAATAAAACGACGACATGTCAAATTATCAGTGCTCCCAATTTGAACAGTTTTGAACCAGGAACTTTTCTTTAGAGGAACGTTTGCCCAACTTCAGTAGCATTACAGAACAAACACAAATCTATAGTACAGAATTAATTGCAAAATTGCAATGAAAATCTGTCATTGAATAGCTAACAAATCAAACAAAATAACATACCGTGTGAAGAATAATATGAAAATAAATTTCGATTCATCTTCATATTACATAATAACTCTTAAAATACGGTTAAAAATCTGCAAATTACAGATATAATAAGAACGACAATTAAAATCCAGACTTTGAAAACCAGCCAAAAAGTTATCTTCTCTTTAGAGTTTTAATGAACTTCATTGTTTTGGCCATTAAAGGAGCTTTCCTTGGTTTTGATGAAGCTCTAGATTCCCCACCCCCACCTCCACCCCTTGATGAAGATGCTGAAGCGTGTGCAGCTCTTGATTCTGGATTAATAAGCACTGCATGCTCTG
>JAQIXN010000306.1:0-45895 GCA_034698145.1 Proisotoma minuta
GCCATTCTCAGTTTCCCCAGATTTTGAAAAAGTTTTGTATTTATGGATATATGCACTGCATACAAAGTGTGAGACCTACATTTCAAAAATCCAAGACACCTTCCACCCTATGAATTTATATAATAATATATTGTATACAAAGAATGATATAAATTCCTCGCTTTCTTTCCCCTGAAAAGAAATGTTTTGTTTAACCATTTCCTACTAAAAGTATGTAGAGAGCTATTTGAGAAAAAACTGTGGAGATATAGAAAAGTGTTTTATTTCCATAAACTTTGCTTTACTCTCACAATTCAGCCAGAATTCTAAGAGGCGACACATTTTAGCTCTTCCCCAAAAAGAGAGTACATCACATGCTATTTTACTTTAACATCTTTCCAGTCATAAAGTGATATGCATAAAAAAGAGGTAAACTAATGCAACGAATATAGCCCAACTTCTTAATTTGACTTTATTGACTGAGTCAAGGACTTAAAAGGGTGGGATAAAGCTCTTTTGCATTTATTTAATAACGTCCCTCTTTCTTTGTGCGAGTTTTACTCATTCATATGTAGTGGAGAGTAGAGGGTGTAGGCAAAATAAAATATGAGCCCCATCCCCCAAAAACTCTGATTTTACACAAGACACCCATCTGTCTCTTTCTTAAGTGCTTGTTGGGACACACAAAAATGTTTTCTGATACTATTTAGAAATTTAGGGGAAATGAATAATTCTCAAAGATGAGCACCGCAAAGATACACAAGATGAGTGAAATGGGCAGAGATACATAATATGAGATCTGAGATGAAAATTCATTTTTCTTTTCTCCACGGAATACTTTTACTTAATACTGGCCTACCTTCCCTCTCTTTATGCAAACTTATTAAGAAGGGCTGTCCATGACCCAAAAAGCCGATTTTAAATTATATCCATAAGTAGAAATAAAATAAAATAAAATTCCGTTACTTTCTCTTCCTATTTCTATATGAAAAAATAATAATTTATGGTGGCTCTTCCTATCTATCAGCTTTGTATAAGCTTCCATTTGATACTTGATCTAAATCCTTAGTTTTATAAAGCTTTGCCGAAAAACCTGCTCACATTGCTTGGCTACATTCTAATTCTCTATTTTCCTCCTTAATCAACTTTTGAGGTCCCCAAGCTTGAAGGGGAAGCCTTCATAAATTGGTTTATATTTGGAGGAATATTAGCAAGGCCTAGAAGAGCAAGATTTATGAATGTTACGCAAATTACACATGACTCAGTAGTTGTTAGTCTCATCTGTTATTTGGCTCTTGATTTGCATGGCTTGGCTTGGGCCTGCTACACACAGAGTGAGACATTTATTTAATCTAATAGGAAATTTAAAATACAAGATCAGAGAGAGTATCAACTCCCGAGAGAGCGGAGTGTAATTTAGGTGGGGAGACACATGGGCTTCTTCTCAGTCATTAAGAGAAGGGAAGAAATATTTCTGGCTAGCGTCATAAACTAATGAGATGAAACATGAAATGACTCTCTCAAGACGGGCTAAGTACCCTCTAAAAATAAAATTTTATATCCACTTCCGACTGGTGACCACAAGCAATGGTGGTCCTCTCACGGCATGCAAGAGATCTGTCATCCGAGACTGTCATCGAGAGGCTAATCAGATTGCCACACGAGTGATAAAACAACGTGGACGTCACTCCCCAACCCATCCTTCCACGGATGAGGATGTCATCAAGCAATTTGTGAAGAGTCCTCTCCTCTCTCATCCCCATCATTAATCGCAAGTGGGAGATGGACCACCTGTGCCAGGCCACCAGGAACGAGTGACATCCACTATGACAATTTGTCCCAAAATTAACCCTTCAACTTCAACTTGACTGCATTCCTTAAACAAGGATAAACTGGACTCTAATAAATTCACTCCAGTTAGTTGGTTGAAGAGAGGAAAGGAACTCGTTTCTCAAGGGGTACTATCCATGTCCAATCTCAATTCTCTTTTGGATCAAATTAAATTCTTTATGTCTGGCTCATTCACGAACTACAAGCTCTGTGGACTAAATATTATTAGAGAAATGAAGTATTTTCAAAGTACGTGTCATCCCGTATTTTGCTTTCTGTCCCTGCTTCCCATTTTAATGGGAAGGAATGTCTTTGTTTGTGTCCTTAGGGCAGGAGGCAAAAGGCTGTTCGCAGGCAATAACCAATTACAAAAGATTTGCAATAATAAACGTGGAGATAATAAGAGAGACTTTTGGGCCGGCCTAGTTACGAGATAGTGACAGAAATTGAGATGGAAGATGATGGGGAAGGTGCCGTGAGGGGAAAGAGTGAGTCGTGACAAGAAATTATACCTTTGTGCAATTGATAGAGCAAACGTAAGGAAAGGAAGCCCCTCAAAGCCAAGCCACCCCACGTGCTTTATATAAGCACAACTAACGGGAAACCAGACCGCAATTTGAGCGAGAGGCTTAGGACGCAATAAACCAAGAGAGAGAGAATCTAAGGTGCCCTGGCTATTAAGTGGCAGGGAACGGAAGAAGGGACCATGTTAAAATTAATAGAGCCAAGGATCCTGTGGCGTGGCCAAGGATCACCCCAAAGAAAAAATTCCAACGTTGCGTTGCATGGGGCTGTCTGCAACGGCACAAGAGTTGACTGGCTATAGGACAGGTAGGACTGGTAGGGACTACTATATAGGGACTCGCAGCAGTGCAGTTCAACCAAAACTTGTTCCACAAAAGAAACCATTCAGAGTCTAAAAGGTTAAGTTAAAAGAAATGTGTTTCTCTGCTTTAGCTAACCACAAAAAGCAGGTAAATAAAGCTCTCACTTAGTTAGTTCAAAAACTCCAACTTTATTCCTCACCTTAAATGAGGGCGGATAAAGGAACAAAACGAGGAAATTACGGAGAAAGTCCCACTGCTGCTGGACCATAAGTTTTACAACTTGTCAGCAAAGAGAATGGACTCACATAACATAACATCACATGGATTACGTTTTCAGACCAAACCACTTCTTCAATGGAACAAACTTTGTCCCGTATTTTTTTCTAAACTTAACCCTTTCCAACTTTTTTTAAAGTCTGTCGTCTCCTTCCTTCAACTCGACACCAAGAGCAAGAGCAGCCATTCTTTACAATCTACAGCTCCTTGTCCATCACTTCCCTCTCAACGTCTCAACCTCCTGAGACCTTAGCACCTTGAGTCACTGCCAAAATGAGCTCTTTTTTTTAGCTCGACAAAGGGCTGTTCCTCGCTCCGGAAACTATTCGTTCCCCTTTCTAACGCCATATAATTCTTTCCTCTTTTACTATCCATTCTCTCATTTTGAATGACAAACGGAAGAATGCTGCAATTGAACCATTCTCTAAAACAAACTCTAAAGGAATGGAAAAATGTGATTGCGGGAGGGCGAGCTACGGGAAGTGAAGTATATTGCGGACACACAAAGTTTTTCACCGCAGCATCTGGTTCAGGTCTTGTTCGGTCATCAAAAGGTATAGAGTCCTCCAAGATCGGATTTCAACAAAAGAGGCCCATGAAGAGAGTGAGAGCAACTCCATCCATAAACTTCAACAATCCAACAAAATAAAAAGGTCTAATGCCATTGAGGCTGAAGTTGAGGGCAGCTGGGCGGAGAAGAAGGTGACCACTCTCTGACGTGACCACTCACTTAGCCAACGATTGATCTCCTGTCTTCATTTTTTTGCCTGGAAAATGCGACATCGACTCACACTCCAGGCCAGAAATAGAAATAAAGTTGAATGTCATTCATTTTCACTTGCATAGTCACCTTTATTGTGTTGAGAGAGAAATGTGCAAAATAAGTATACAAACAAACATTCCTTTAGATTGTTTGGATTTTTTGTTTGTAAAAATTCAATGAGAAATTCCCATTGATTGTAGTATCCCTCAAACTATACAAAGTATTAGTATTATTGGCTATTTGAAGTGGCTCCAAGAATAAAGGCTCTTATTGTTCTCATTCTCAAGGCAAAAGTGTGGCTGGAGATAGATACTTAAAATGTGTAAGATGCGGTTCAGTTGCTCTCAAATTATTTGCCCTGGTTTGCGTAAATATAAAAGGACTTCTCTGGTCAGAACTCGCAGCAGCTTAGGGATATTTTTTCAACATTTAGTAGAATTGTATTGTATTTTGGGCAGAGGAAGTTGGCGTAATGTGAGAATGGAGAAAGAAGAAGATGAGAAAAGCAGAGCACTGTCACTGCCATTACACATATCATCAAGTATCCATTACTCCATTCTCATCTCGCCAAACCACACTCTTGGCCTTCCCCTGACCATCCGATCCTCATTTCCTTCAACAGCTTTGTTAATCAAACTCCCTCAATCAACAGTCCAGTCAAATGGCTGGGATTTCTTTCCCATCTATCCATGTAGCTCAGGAATTAGGATTAGGATTAGCAATGGAAATGGAATCTCGGAAATTGCTTTAGCAGCAAATAGGAGATATGTACCTTGAGTTTTATTTGAGGGGAGTCGTCTCCCTTTAAACTTTTAGCTTACAAAGTAATTTATGAAGGCTCACTTTTTACACGGGCTTAGCGAAAGGCAGAGTTCCAAAATTCCAAATCCTAAAATGTTTCATGTTTTAACTCCTTCAGTCACTCAGTCACTTAGCCTGCTGCCAACAATGGAACACTCTGTCTCAATAAATAAATGGATGGGAGTGAGAGGTAAGGCCAAAGTTATGTAAGTAACGTAATGTACATAAGGAGTTGCACCCAACAAAGAAAGAAAGCATCTGCATGCATCCAAACAAATAAGTCATTGCGAAAGTCAACCAACTCGCAAAGTTTGCTTTAATAGACAAAGTTGTCCCCGCTTCAAATCTTCTTAGTTGACACTTGATTAAGGAGCCACTGTGTTTAGGTATACATACGACACTCAGCTTACTTAGTTAGTTGGTGTTGTCCAATGGACTAATCAAGGAAAAGAGTTTATTACTACTTTTGGGTGGTGAAAGAAGATCTTGGCTTTTGCAACTTAACTTATTCAATTTTAGGGGAGTGTGAACAGGAATGTTGAAATTTGTCAACTTACTTAGTTGGGAGTTTGAGCGTGTAAAAGTTGGCTGGCTAAACAGAGAGATGCTACATTAAGTAATTTAATCTGGGCGCTAGTGCATGCATCCAGCCTTTATTTGTCAAAGTTAACCAGCGGTCGGACTATTAGACAACTTTGAGAGGGAAATAATGAATAATGAAGGATAGGGAACAAATAAAGCAATTAAAGTCTCGTTAAGAAGGAGCAACTCTCATTTATTAATTTTCACTTCTGCCCTCAACTTTCCCAACAGCACTTTCATTAAACGAGACTCATCATCAGCAGTTGATTAACAACAAACAGATGTTGGCGGAAAAGCCGTCACTTTATTACTCCCATCTCATTTCACACATCGTTTCAATCAAACGTCGGCCGCAATGTAGCATAACTTTAAGAAGCAACATTATGTAAAAGCATGAGACTTGACTTTGTATGACTTCTTCTCATTCTCATATCAAATTGGAATGAATTCAAGGTCTGGATGGGATAAGATGAAATATCCACAAGAGACTTATCAATCATACTTGGCCAAGGGTTGGGGAAAGTGGACTTGTGAGTTATGGTCCAAGAGCATTCTGTCAGGGGAAGTATTTTGGCCAAGTCAGAGGGCACAAAAAGAGCTCTGCTTCTTCCTCATTTTCCCCACAAGTATTGGGATGTAGCAAATGTAACGCTTTTTAACGTGGCGGATCATCCTCTCTCGAGCCCCTGTTCCAAGTCGCGAGGGTGAGACAAAGGAAGAAGAGTTTACGAAATTGTATTAAAGAGGCGTAGCGATAAATCGGGTTAAATCGGAGGAATATATCAGTCCAGGAAGACGGATCCCTAGGAAAATTTATGACCACAATTTCGCTAATGGAAAACACTTTCAATTCCTGTCACGACGTACAACAATACAACAAGCATTACCAGCCAACCAAGCCAACATGATAATAATGGACAGAGGGTGAGCGTTTGGGGTGCATTCTGTTGACACTTCCCCATCCCTTATTACCCTATTTTTCAACAACGCACAAATTGAAAATATACTACCACTATTACATACTTATATGCTCCAAGCTCCTCACCAATTATCCTTCAACAACTTTCTTCAACAAAAGTAATATTTATAGAATGTATCGTACGAGCCAAAGAAAAAGAAAAGATGATGCCACTTAAATTTGCTGGCCACTTGTCACTTTCTCCTCCATCTCTTGACTTTTCCCTCCCTTCTTTCTTTTTCATATTAAAAAATAAAAAGACGGCGTTGTCTCTTGCACTTAAGCAGTCAGTTGGCAAAAAGTGAGACAAACATTACATTTACTTTACTTCTTTCTTCCTCATAATAAATCCGACCCAAAATCCGAAATCAGGCAGGTTGTGTTGATTAGGGACAACGCTCGGGGACAAGCAAAAACCACCGATGACTGAATGACAAAGGGAAGGAAATCCTGCTACTTTTACGTGATATAAATGTTTATTACTCCCACGCCACAGAACAGAGTTGGATGGAACAAATCAAATCTCATCCGCAAATACCAGCAGAAGCAAAGATTACAGTATTTATTAGAGATGAAAAGAGAGAGAAAGAGGTCGTAGATTTAGCATCCACTTTGTGCTAATTTCCCTCAATATTTAAACGTGTAAATTGGATGGTGCAATGGAACAATAAATATTTAGTCTTTAGCCCACACTATTCAGCCTTAGCCTCAGAATTGGAGAGGTGACACTGAGTCCATTTAATTATGCATGCCTCTGCACACACATACGGGCTTTGGTTCGTGGCTGTTTGAAGTGTGAAATATTTGATTTGTGTTTGCTGGCTCATCATCATCTCCAAAGTGTCTGTCTGTCTGAGTTGGACCATGTCACTCATCCCACTCCCAGGGAGTGTTATTATACCAAAAGTTAAAAGCGATGACACATTTCCCATCATAACGGGAATCATAACATCAACACGCAATAATTTAAGGCGTCGTTCACAAATTGCTCCAAGTAAACAAAAAATAATGAGCACAAATCTGACACTGACTTGTTTTCCAAACATTTGTGGACGGCTCCTACAATGTCTAAATTCTAAATATAAGAAAAAGATGGATGGATGTATAGAGACTAATTATTTTGAAAAGTAGGAAATGCAGAATGCGTAATCGTCTACATCTGTTTATCCCTTGTCAAACATATAGCCAACTGCCAAGAAACTCTTGGGCCAATGGATATTTTATAATGTGAGGGGAAAGCATGAAGGCACAGCGAGTCAGTGTGAACATAATCAGGAATTCAGGCAGGTATGTAACACTCACAAACATTTATCTCAATCCTGTCACTTTCAAGGAATACTTCCACCATCAACCTTTGAGATCAACTTCCACCAATCACACCCAACCAAAAGATAAAATAAAGTCGGAGCTAATTTGCTATCTTTTGCCCCCATTGTGTTCGGCAGTTAACCATGCAAGAAGCCAAAGGAACGCAAAAAATTAAAGCAATTCCCCGAAAGAAAAAAAAATCTTTTGAATAGTTTAAGGAGCCTTTATCCATCCCGTTTTATCCGTTATCAGTATAAGTAAGAGTATAAGTAAGCTTAGAGCTGGGATTTTATGATAAGTAATTAATTGGGGCGGATCGAGATTTATTTATATTTCCACTTGAAGCTGGGAGAAGAGAGGCTTGAAGTGGTTTCTGTTTCCCAATTCTCATTAACCCTTTTAATTAATGTATCTATGCATGATCCGAGAGAGGAATTATTCCACGGCTTTGTTTCGCTGCCACAAGCTTCAACTCCTTTAAACTTCCGTCTTCTTACATAAAGAAAGTAATTATTTGGCAACTTACTGGAATCCTGATTTGTCATGTTGTGTCAATTTGTTTTGTGTGGTTTGGCTCCTTTGTCTTATTATTGTAAAACATTTAGAGAATGGAATCAGAGTCCTTTGCAAAATTTGAAACTGTTTTTACTTCACATCATTAATTTACTTATGCCCCAATCACCTCAACACAATTGTTTATTGTTTAATAGACGCAAAATGTGTTCTATTGTGTTTCACTACGCGGAATAATAACTTTTCAGAATTCCCTTTGAAAGAGATTAACTTTTGACCAAAGTTGTTTGCTATTAAAGAGCAATAAGTGAGAAGAGTAAAACTGTGTTCAACAAAGCCATAAAGTAACCACTAATAACAACACTTAATAACTAACACCATAAGAAGAAGAAGAAGCCAACTAACTAACTGATGGACGACAGTTATGACTTATTGTATTAGTCAAGTCGTCCATCAACTCCAAACCCAAACCCAGATATTTATAAAGCTTCAATCCAGAAAGTTTGTCATAATTCCATTTATTCCTCGCACAAAACTCACATCACTTGGCTCCCTTATCCTCCCTTCTATAGCCTGATTAGGACCACACTAAATTCGTGAACAAATTTTTAAACCTTGTTCAACTCGCTTGATGAATCAATCTAGCTGATTGACCTAGCTACCTTTGCATAATTTTGAATAGAAATCAAATTTAGAGCTACAGATTTTTCATTAGGAAGGCTTCTGCTGGGAATCTGATTTGAATTCTATTCAACTGATTGATTGCATTCTGCAAAAGTAAAATGAGACAAAGTGAGACAACTTGGAGGAGTAGTCAGTTCCGTGTTTTTGGGTTGGCTGCCAAAGTGAGACTGACTCCTTCTCCCTTCCTTCTTTCTCTCTCTCTCTTTCCCTTTCTTTCTCTGAGGGAAAGCGGCGGAGAGGGAGGCAAACAAATAAATCTGGGCAACCAAACCAATACCAATTTTATTTATGGGAGAACTTCAAAACAAGCGAGGAGTTTGGCTAAACACGTTTTAACCTATGTGAAAAATAGAGAGAAACCATTACAAAACATCCGTGGCCAATCAGTTTTAAATGGTACTTGCACCAAGCCATTATACATCATCCATATGAATAAAATGAATAACCTTTTAACTTCTTTCGACTCAACTTGTCTCTTTTTTTTACCAAACACAATGCCCCCAGTTCCCCTCCCATCTCTTCTCTTTTTTTGCATTTGTATATATACACTTTTAGATGTGCAGCGTGTCCCAAAAGGAACATGGGAACTTTTAACTTTTCCTATTCATATAATGGAATAGATAATATCCCATTTCTATGGAGAAATCAAAAATGACAAAAGTTTGCATCATAAAATCCTTTGGCAAGGGAAATCAGGTATGGATTTTATTATTGAACTATCTATGTATGATTTGGATGACTTTTGTTTAGGCCACCCTGTATTTATAGGTAGTAGTTTTGGATTTTGATTTTGCTAGATCTTTTATTCTGTTTGTAGCTGACAAAATTTTTATTGGATCTCTTTTTCTGGGTGGATGACAGGGGATGACAAGAGGACAACAATTGACCATCCGATCCATTAGGGACTATAGGGAGTGTCAGTGGACGGCCGCTTTGAGCAACGTGTCATGGATGATCTGAGAACAGATTTTTATGAGAAAGACGATTTGAACTCTTGCTATTCAGATTTGTTCACTTTCTCCTTTAAATGGATTCTTTCTTTGGCGATATTGGACTTTGGCTGGCTGCATTGTGCAAAGTGGTGTTAAACATGAGAATGTTCACAACCAAATTCCAAGTTAAGGGAAGAAAAGTTGGACTGATTTTCCAATTCAGTTCAATGGCAGAGTTGAGATTGCGATTCTATCCAACTAACACAAACTTTAGTTGGGAGTGCTTTAAAAGTTGTAACAACCAAACATGAGCACGGATGAGGAAATATATCAAAATTTACACCAGCCTATTAACTACCCGAAAGTAGTGAACCGAAAAAGGGTGAATTTTCTCTGATCTCGTCTCTTTGTTTGTTTGTTTCACTCTCTCCTTCCTCAACAAAATAATGTCACATTGTGAAATTCAAAGATCAAAAACAGAACGTGGCCAAACTTTCATTCATCTTGCTCATTATACAAGAAAAGTGAGATGGGAATGTTCACGTTCCATGTTTTCCATGTTTCCTAGCCAAGTTGATGGGACATGAGGAAACGTGCTTAATTAATGAGCCACATGTTGAGAGAACAAAAGGTGAAGTCAAAAGTAGGGAGATATGAGAGTGACAGTTGTTATTTGGGGAAGAAAGTAGGTGAAGTTGGTTGTTAGTTGAACTTATGCTTGTTATCTCCAAAAGGATTACATCAAGGGAAATTCGGGCTCTTTATGTCTAGGTAATATGCAATTATCTGGTTGAGTTGGGAGGAAGGAAGGATGGGATCAGCGAGAAAAAACTTACATTAGCCTACATGAATTTTCAAATAGTCAATGATCCATTATGCATTTATGAAAATGAGGACGACAACATTGTTAACAAGGAAAGTCAGAGAGAGTCAGAGAGAGTGGGTTCACAATATCAAGAATTAAGGTCCTCAGACAAAAGTTGTCTGGAAAAACATGCTCATGGCTGAGTGCTCGAGTGTTCAAAATTACATCAGCATTATGATGAAGTAAATGGGGAACGGTCTTTCCAATTTCCGTCATTTCACAAAATAAATTGAGTTAAGTTTGGCATTTGGATGGAAATTTCCCTCTGCATAGAGGAACTAAAAGGGTGTGATCCATCTTACGCCGCTTCAAATATTAGTATAAATCCTAAAAATTTTGTGAGCTGGGAGGGAAGTGGTTTGCAGGGGAATTTGCTAAAGCTGGAGCATTTAGTCGAATCAATTCCTTCCTAATTCCATAATCCTATTCATCGTCATTGGAGCCAGGAGGCCATCCCATAATATGTATCCCTATATATATACATGTTTGGAAATACTAATACTCATTCTCCGCCAACAAATTTCCCTTTATTTAATCTGCAAAGTAAATTGTGGATTCAAAACCATCCATTTCCAGGTATAACTTCCTCCTTTTTATCCTCCCTCCCTTCCATTATATATTGGGAAACTTTCTCCAAAGAGAGAGAGAGAGAGAGAGAGGTCCAGATACTGACACTAACAGCTCCAATTCAATTCCATGGAATAAGTTTCCCCTGATTTGTTCAAATTTCGGGACAATCTATGACTTCACTTGACTTTGAGTTGGTTGCGGATCTCAAATCCCCATCAAGCAGCTTTATTTGCATTGCTTTGGTTTTATCCCAATCAGTGTAGCCATTTAACAACAGTTTTCAACAAATACTTTCTCCCAAAAGCAGTGGGCGATAAATTTTGGCAATGGACATAAATAGGAATATGAGTTGCTAGAAGCCAAAAGGCAATGAGTGAGTGCAGCTTTATGCGAATTAGGGAAAACGACCTCCGTCCGTCCGCTTCCCATTTCACTCCATGTCCCATGTTATCTTATCCCCCTGATTTTGATTTGGTTGAAACTGTAACGGAATTGGGTGGAACATTCATGAAATAATTTAAATAAAGGAATGAACAGAGGGAAATCTCATCTCCATTTATTTGTGTCTCATAGACTACATACACAAATGGAGAAATCCACCATTTCACGCATCACTATTTTCACAAGCACCAATCACTGACTTACTTACTGCGGTTATAAATATTGCTCGTAATGGCCCACAGAATGAGAGCCACGGAAATAAAAGATGACAATCAAAACAAGAAATATAAGAATTGTTATGATGATGCAAATAACATTCCCATAAAATCAATCTTACAACCAAAACAAAATAAAGAAAGCCCAGCAACACAGATTGACAACCTTTCGTCTCCATTACATTGTCATCTTTCCCCAAACAACAAGATATTTTTATGACGTCGTTTACTTGAGTAGAGTTAGCAACATTTTTGATTTAGCACTGGTCAGACTTCAGATGGATGATCTTGTTTCGTTGATTTGTGTCTTGTGACGATAAGATATATGCATAATAAATAAATGTTGGATGTATCGATGCGAAATGAGCAAACATTTCTTCTTGGCCCATTTCACATATCGAGAGTGCTCCCATCATTTCACGGA
The DNA here is from genome assembly GCA_034698145.1 of Proisotoma minuta. NCBI lineage: Eukaryota > Metazoa > Arthropoda > Collembola > Entomobryomorpha > Isotomidae > Proisotoma > Proisotoma minuta. The sequence goes on from JAQIXN010000306.1 coordinate 11,969, forward strand.
ATCTCTTTCTCTCTATCTAGTTGAGTGGTCACATTGTGATTGTGATTGTGTGAGAGAGAGAAACTATCCGCTATAAATATATGCTGGGGATGACAAGGACTAAGGAAAGACTACTTCACTTTCCTGGTCAGTCTCAAGAGGTAAAGGGACGGAGCCCTCCATAAATCCCTTTATTCAAAGCCAACGTGGACGCAAGTTTGAAAATTGTTTCCACAACTGGATGTGGACGGTTCCCTCTGATGAAAACGGAAGGATGAGAGTCATGTCATAATCGAACGGCGACCTTCTTCTTACGCCGATCGATTCCACCTCATAACTCTTTTTATAGCCCGTTCTATCTTGAGCAAATTTGCCAAAATGATCATCTCCCTACCCAGTTATTTTTCTCACTCAGAGAGTGACAGGTTATATGCCATCGTCACCGGTGTCCTCCTGCTATGCTCCTTGACACTCCTCCACAGCCTCACGGAGGCAAAGTCCTCCTCTGACACATTTCTAAATATTCTTTTTTATCCAATAAAAAATTTCTTTTTCCGATTCTGATTGTTAGCACATGTTATTCTATCCGCTGTTGCGTGAATGGAGAAGCGTTCATTAATTTCGACATGTCCTTTGCTAACGTTGTGATACTGCCACTCGAGCACAATTTATTGTAATTGATGCTCAATTTTCACTCTTTAATTTGCAATTGTTGAATGCTTCCTATTATTGAAAGTTGCATCAATTGCCCAATTCTTCCATATTTTAAACTTTTACTTGAAATATTTTAAAGGAGGATTCATAAATTTTTTGCAACTGTTTTCACCTTTTACGGCTCTCTAGCCCAAAGTTTATGAGGAGTCTGTGACAATTGGTGTGTGAAGAAAGAAAGTATATAGATATAAATCACGATTTCTCTGCTCACAACGCCTACATCCATTTCATACATATATATGATTTGAGAGAGATGATTATTAGAAAATTTTCAACTTTTGTACATCTGTTTGCTTGCTTTGCTTGGCCAGACTTTAGAATTCTGTCACTTTACAATAAATGTGATTTTGGTTGAGAAAGTAAGAAACATCCAATCCATGGAGACTTTAACTCCCTCCTTTCCCCTGCTTTCTCCACCAAGAGAGAAAGAGAGAAAAGAATGCAATTTTTCTGCCAAATTTCTCATCCACATATAAAGAGGTGGTGTTTGGGATTTGGTACATATTTACAGTATCTGTAGAATCTGGACAAGATGAAGGAAAGGGAGCAAAACAAATGTGGATTTTCCCTCCTTCTTATCAAAAATCAAGGCACAGAGATGTGAAATGAACATCATGCAATCACAATCTCGTCACTTTTGGATATCTTTCTCCTTAAATTGGATGGGACACGAGTCATAAGATTGATTTGAGGGAGGAAGAAGGGAATTCTTTCATTTTACATTGTTCACAGCGGAAATTGATTTAGTCCCTTTACAGTATTATTATGGTTGTGCTATTATTGTACACAAAGCAATTTTTATATATAAACTCTGCTAGGAGGAATTTGGTGCTATGCTTTATTATTATTTTTATTGTTGCCACCCAATAAACCGCATGAAAAAGAACATTTTCTCTCATTCCTTCCTTGTCCTATTTTAAGAAATGGGGCAGGGAGTGAAAGCAAGACTTTAAAGGTACACACTCCAAATTTATGAGGATCCCTTGAACTAAAGTAAAGTAAGTGGCCCAACTACAACGTAATATTATTGACTTAATGGTCTCTTTACTTAACTAAAATTGTGGAATAAAATTCATTTTTCTCATGATGGGAAAGCGGAAGGAGTTTAATGGCTTTTATTATGCCATGATAGCAACGTTATCTCCTCCCTAGATTTCTCTCAAGATTTGGTGAGGAGAGAGAGATAAGACACATTATGGGGAAGCCTTAAACTTAATGGGCCCCAGATAAGTAGCCAGAGGACTTATTCCAATGGTATACACTTTTATGGGGAGTCAAACCACTTAAGCTTATCCTTTGCCCCTAATCAACACTCAACCTGGAAAACCCAATTGACAGCTCCAACATTCCTCACTAAAATCCACAATATTATTATGTCATCCCACCCAAACTCAAAAAGGAATGGACTTGATGCTTTTCTTAAACTTGCAATCACTGCTCAAATGTTTTTTTTTCTTTCTTTGCTTCATTCTTTTTGAGGAGCAGGAAGGAAGGGGAAAGTGGAAAGAAGAAGTTTTTTTGAGATTTTTTTAGCCCACACTTCTTGTCGATATCATGCCCACTGTTTATTTATTTCCACAACAGAAAAAAGTGAGCATAAGTTGACAAATTTTGGGAGAGAAAGAGGTTCAGTGTAGTGCAACGAGTAAGCGATGATAAATTGCCCCAAAAGAACTTCCGGCTGGAGAAAGAGTTATATAGTGACTGAGGTGGCTGATAAAATAGAATGATACAAAGTAGGAGACAAAAACTTGATATTTTTAGGTAAAATTGAAAAGTTTAGTTTGATATTACTTGGGCCACTCATCATTAAAAAACTTTTCCACCCTGTTAAATATTTATTTCATGCAAACAAGCAGGAGGGCCATGTGCCACATGGACAAGCACAACAGGCTGCCACTTCCTCCAACACTGGAGAAAGCAGTGCTTCCATTTTCACCATTTATGAAGGATCCTTATGTATAGGGAAAGGGCATAATGCCACGCAAAAATTAAGTCTCCAAGATCCAGCGATGATACAAAGAAAGAAGGAACAAGCTTTTGCTACCCTTTCATTGTTCAAGATTTAAACACAAGTTGGTGGAAACAGAAAGTTTGGGAGTGAAAAACATTTAAAGCGGATTTAAAGGCAATTCCATCCCAGATTTAAAAAGAAGGGAGGAACTTTACATCATTTGCATCCTTTAGCCATAATAAACATTGACTCCGCTCTCCAACAACAAACGAACTCTATATTTACCTAACTCGACTTCCAATGTTCCAATGGCGGAACTGGACCCACGCTCAAAGAAATTCTCCCATGCAAATAATCATAAAGTTAGAGTTAAATTATGTGGAAGGATCATTCATACCTCTTATACAACAATTCATTAGCACCACAAACAAAAGCATTGTAAATGTCTAAATAACTTTTTGGAGAAAGTAAAAGTTGTACAACGTTGAACTCAAAGTTGAGCTCAGAAATGCTGCCATTAAATAAAATATTATGTATAAAGGTTTGGAAAAGAAGATTGCAAAAAACAACTTTTGCATGGATTTGACTAATTAATGAAGGAGCCATATTATGAGCCAAACTGAGCAGAATATTATTACACGTTATTATGGAAGAAACTGAAACTGAAACTCGGAACGTTTTTAATAGCCTTTATCATTTGAGATAGTTTTAGATAGTGGATGTTGGCCAAGCATGAAATGGAAGCATGTACTATAATTTAGATAGTTCGTACTTTGTCCAATTCATTCATCATCATGTAATAATAATTTTAAGTTAATGTAATTTTCACTTATTTTGGCATCTTAATAACTCGAGTTTGACTAATTTGAGGACTGTTGGAGGAGTTGTGAGATGGAAGGAACTAAAGGCCTTTGGGCATAACACAAAGTAAGATGGAGGATGAGGTGGTTGGGCAAAATTCAAAAGGTGGACCAACAACCTGTGTCTCTAATCAACCAAAAGTTGTTCTGCATGCAATTAGCATTGGGAGGGATTTGACCATAACAATTTACACAAATTTCACCAACTCACCTTTTCGAAATTCATTGTGAAATTCTATAAATTCCCATTCCGAAAGAAACAAAGAAAATCTCCTCAAAAACACTTTGGCTTCACTTCACAAAATTTCACTCTTCACTCTTGAGCCACACTTAAATAATATAAAATACGCTGAAACTTTTCATACTGAAGCGATGGCAATTAACACACTCCACAAAGGAAAATATTATTATTATTATTATTACTATTATGCACGGGTGGTTATATAAATTGGGAGATCCCAATTAATTAATCCTCCGGAGGATCACTGACTCAAGATATTTCTGGATGGATGGATAGACATAAATGAGATTTTATTTGTTGGTGATCCAGAAATGTCGATTAATCACACCTTGTTTTAACTCCTGTCATGAAAAATATGCTTCAACTGCAGCGCTTTGCTTTAGCTCCCATTCCCAAAACTCGGAAACATTCCAATCCAACTTCTTCTCTTTCTCTGCCAAAAGTGCCAATCCAAGAATCTCGGCTAACTTTCCCACTTTCTCACTAATGAACACAGTTGAGCAATTATTTTATTTGGACTACTGAATTATCATAATTCCTTGTGTTTGGGGATACAAAGGAACTTGTATATTCCTTCCTTCCTTGGTCCAAAAACTGCTCTGCTCTCCTCTAATGGAGGAACAAGAAGTTGGCCAAGCTAAGCTACATTTGCTTTTGGTATTTGGTTGAGAGATTGTTAGTTAGCCCAAAGGTATAGAACATTCATTCCCTGTAAAAGAAGTTTACTAAGGGCTGAGGAAAAGCTTAGGGGATGGGGATGGCTGCTATTACATCATGAATAGGATACATTTAGACAGATATATATATATAATACAACAAAAATCCAAATGCAGTTTGTTCGGCCTCTTTCCCAATCCAACGTTGGGAAAAGGGACTGAAAATAAGGGATGCTTTTTGAGGGGTCCATACAACATTTGGCATTCCGTCCCTTGGCCATTCTTCCCACATTTTAAAATGTCTCACTCACTCTCCCTTCAAAAGTCAATGGATTTTTAGGGAAGCATTAAAGGGAGGAAGGATATACACAATTTGGATGCCCCATCTCTTTCAAAGTTTATCATCATAAAATGCAGTTCCACGTCCAGGCTGTCCTCCGAACCATTTGTTCTCCTTGCTCCTCAAATGGCAGCAGACACAATTCAATGATGAGGATTTTACAGAAAAAGCATTTTATTGGGAAACGGATGATAATCCTTTGGCTTCACATCCAATTCACTTTCTCCCTTATTATTAATATAATAATATATATATATGTATACAGATGAAATAAATCCCTCAAAAGAAGCATAAATAGTCTGAAATGAAATCAATCATAACTCTCTAAATATCCATTCTGCTCAAGGCATGACAATTGTGTGTTGTTGTTGCTGCATGAATATTAGACCCAAATTCAGCCATAATAACTTTTCAACTATTTCAACTCCTCAAGCCAACATTAAAGGTTTGGAGAGTGCATTGCATCAATTCAAAAAGGAAGAAAAGAATGGGCTGGCATAGAATTTTAGAATAGCCAAGTTTTTATCAACACTCACAGCTTTAAAAAAAATTTAAGTTAACCCTGTCTGCTGCTATCCCTTCCAACAGAGTAAAAGGTTTATTGTGTAATAATATTCTTTGCTATATATCCTCCTGCATTCCTTCTTCTTCGCCTTCGCCTTCGTCTTCATTGCATTCAACCACCGTAGAGTTACTTGGGGTGGTTTCTATAACATAGCCCACATCCTCCCTGATCCATCCTTCAAAGGAGCATTCACTCCATAAATAAATTATATTCCGACAGGTATTTTGCGCTTTTCTCTCCCTCTCTTATGTCATAAATTAACGGAAAACGTAGCATATTATGAACCTCTAAATTAAGGTGCCATAAAAAAATGCCAAATTGAAACAAAACACGGAAATGTTTGAAATGTTTTCAAGTTTAAGGGATGATTTTGTGGTTTGACTATTACTAGTTATTGAGTAAAATGAGAAATCTTTGTTGAACGCTCCTCATCTTTTGGAATTGTTGCATACTGGTTTTTTGCTTTGCATTAGAAAAGTTGTTGTTATTATTTATTCCTTTATAAAAATCATATTATTCCGAGGAATGGCTAAACACCTTTTAAGAATTTAAGCAAAGCATAGCATCATACTCAGTTTCTAATCTTTGTTCCTTTCTTTACTTGTCAAACTTAACCGAAGAAGATGGATACCAAAAATAAAGCATTATTCCAACTCCATAGCCCAACCAACGAGGGATACGTATGTATATCTAACTCTCTATCTGGATTATTGTTATTATTCCTCTACCTCCGAGGAAAACAAAGGAAAACATTGCTTAGAAGGCAAAAAAAATATATTAGTCAGCCACGTTTAAATATAGACTCAGGTTATCTACCTTTAATGGACAACTTTAAATAATCCCAATGTCCATTTATTTAAAATCTCAAAATGATAAGTTTCCAAATGCACTTTACTTATCAAAAGTAAACAGATTTATTTTTATGCATTCTTTTTCTCCCTCAATTTAAAGGTCTAGAGTTCTCTTGTACTTTAAAAAAGCAGGCCTCTTAACAATTTCTGTGGTTTTAGTTTCCATTAAAATTTCGTTGTATATCTTTGGACTTTGGAATAAAAGCTTTGGGCCCAAACAAATGGAGGACGGGATTCTTTGGACGGCGGAACGTGTTCATTTTTCCTGCTTTCATCTAATAAATCCAAATAACCTATTTATGTTCCGCCCCATTCTTTTCCCACTCATTCTGATAAACTTTTATCCAAAGTTTGTTAACTCGAGTTTAAGAGTTCCAAGGCACTTAAGGAATCTGGCTCTCTACCTTTACCTCCGCGTGGGACAGCAAAAGCACTGGAATGTTGGTAAAAATATAGAAAATCCTAGAGGAAAAATTCCTTTTGTTTGTCTCCCCTTCATGTTAATTCCTGTTATAAAAAGATGATTGTAAAAAAAGGTGCGTGTGAATCATTCAGGAATACAAAAAAGTTTTGGAGAAAGTTGGCCTTGTTTTTGTTGTATCTTTTTCACATATTTCCGTCGTCCGGTTATCGCGTGGACAAAATAGTTGGCAAAGCAAAAAGAAAAGGACAAGTCAACAACAATTTATACAACTTCCTGGACTCGTGTCTTTGAAGTTTTTTTTTTACATTTTTTAATTGGAAACCAAATCTCATGCAAGCGTTAAATTTGGCTTTATATACTTACACTCAACTGGCAAAAGTGAATTGGACTAAAGATCATTAAAATTTAGTTGGAGAAGAGGAATTTATGTAAGTTGAAGTGGACTGCTCATTGTCACTCAATTTCTCCAAATCCTATGCAATGCACGCTATTAAAGAGACAAGAGTTTTGGGAATTTGCGTTAGACCTTTAGTTATTCTTCTTTCTCCAGCAGGCTCAGATTATTTAATGGGAAAGAAGCGAGAGGGTTGCCAAAATGGGATTGAATTGGATGTGACATTAAAGATCTTCTTAATATTGTAGCACAATGATGTGTTTCATCCACTGGCCTTTTCCTAGTAATAATGAGAGCGGACAAAGTATAAGTGGATGGGGAGAGGATTGAGTTGAAACAATTTAAATTTCCATTGGACTTTTATTTCATTTCACGAGATGATCCAACTGACTCTACTCTACTTTTACTCCATCCAGTTTGTTCTCCAGATTTTGGGAGAGTGGAGCCTCCAACCGCTGCTTTAAGTTTTAAGAGGAGCGGAGATTAAGTTAGATATGGAGAGAGGATTAGAACGAGTTACACATTAGTAGTTTATAGTTCAATTTGGACGAGGAGTCCTTTAAAGAGGAAGAAATAAAAAAGGGATGTATGCCGACTAAGGCTTAATCTGTATTAAGAAGGTGATTCCAACATCTCCGACTACAAGGACTGACTTATTAGTTCATATGTAGAACACAGATTTCCTCCACTCACGCTCAAAATGGACCATTAAACACTTTTCCGAGAGTTGGCTTCTTTATGCCTCCAATGAATCACCTTAGAATTAAGGAACATTCACATCCACTATTTATCTACCACCTCTTTCTTCCAACTCCAAAGTGTTCATGACACTTTTCAAAATAATGTTCCATATTTTACATTTGCATAAAAGCCATCTCAAGTCTAAAAGTATTATGGAGTAAAATTTCTTAATTGATGTGCCAAAATATGAAGAGAGACAGACGGGACTTGAGGAGATTTTGACGTGGGCAAACAAACTGGGAGATGGAATTCCGTAAACTATTTCTGACTGACAAAGTAATAAAGTATGAGAGAAATAAGTGGAAGTGGTATAATGCCCTCAATCCTCCTCGCAGAGTGGTAATAATAAGACGACTAATAATAATAATGGGAGGTAAATAGTTTTGACTGAAGTAGTTTTGAGGCTGAAATTGCATTACAGTAGATTACAGGTATCGTAAAATGTCATTAGCTCAGTCACACACTTAACTTCCACGTCTTTCCTCTGGAAAGAGAGAGAGAGAGAGATAATAGGAAAGGGATAGAGAGATATATAATGGGACATTAAAAGGTTTTAAACACAAACGTCTCTCCTTTCGGTGAGTAGATGAATGGAGACAGTAATTCGTAATAAAAAATAAATAACACACACAGCGACATTCAATGCACACCCTACACACATTTGCATACCTTTTGTACCAATGAACAAGTCAAGCATTTGATCTTTTTACGAGATTCTTTACATTTATGCGCATTCTTTTCTTCTCCTTCCTTCCTCCATTTAACTAAAATGTGGAAACAAGTGCCTTCATGAGAAACTACTCTTTGCAAAATATGCATCCCATATATATAATACTGTAGTACTCGCTGCTTTGCCAGCAAATTCGGAATGCATGCATATTTTCATAAAAATATGTATTAAAGCTGCAAACTGGTAATTAAAATAAGATGTGTATGAATGAACTCTCATCAGTTTCAGCATTATTATGTTGTTGCAAATAAAAGTTTGGCGTGACAAAGGAATGGGCAAAGCCGTGAACTCATTGTAATAAAATTGTAGGTATGATGATTCACCTTTAATTTCTTCCCTAGCTCTATGTTGCTAATGGATTTAAAGTGTGTTGTTATTACATTGTAATCTGACTCACTGTATAGCAATTAACCACAAAAATGTAGTTTCCTGCCAGACCCAAAGCAGTAGCCGACTGACTCTGATTTCCTGGGGGACTTGAACCCCATGGGGAAAATTAGGTGGAGATAAGATGAGTTGTGGCTTATTTAGCTACTTGTTGCTTGCTTCCATCCCCGTAATTTATTTATATTATTGTAGATCCGCATCTCTATCTTTTTGTCACGTGGTGATGGCTAAGCACAAGAAGCCCATAAACAGAAATTATTAAGGATTTTGTATACAAGTAAGCAAGCGGTATATTTATTTATTTATGTATCAAGTTAACAATGGGATAGAATAACATTTTGCTGCCAAAGCCAACCACTCACAAAGTCACTTAGTTAAATGCAAAATTTTTTTGTGTGCCGACAACACAAAGATGCGAAATGAAGAATAACTGGCAACAACTCGAGAGAGTCAAAGACTTATTGGTGAAAATGAGTCGTTCATACTTTACGGACTGTGGCTGAAGAAACCTGTCCAACTCCACACAAATTTCGCTACAACGTTTATGAATGATGGGCGAGATGAAAAACTGTAAAATGCTTGTCAAGTCAAGTGGAGGAAAATAATAATGTAGTTGCTAGTACATATACAACATACACCTCATTTTATTGCATTTTATACGGCATCCCTTTAAACTTGATTGCCCAACGTGTAATAAAGTAAAAATCTGTTGAGAAGAAAGAAAGCTAGCCAACAAAAGATTTTGTAGTTTACAATAAACAATTGCCAACATAATAATAACGCAGTCTTAATTTAAAACTAAATTAGAACGCGGCCATTTAATTATCTTCCGTCCTCTAAAATGAAATGAATGGCGTGGCAATGTCATTATTCAGATTGAGATATTTAAATCTGCATTCACACCTAAATAAGCTTGCCCCAAGCTCAAAAGAAACCACGCAGACATATTTGGCCACTACCAACCCATCATAATTTATAGCTTTGCAAATCAAAGTCTCGGCTAAAGGACATTCAGCAGATTAATCCATTTATTATGTTCTTTATATACATATGTACATACACAAAGAAAAGATGAATTGATCTATTTACAGGAAACGTTAAAACATGTTTAAAAGAGTGTCATTTATCAGAAATTTAAAGGACGCTACTTTATAACGTTTTTAACATTTTGGGCCCGTCTCAATTAATTGAGTTTGCAAAGTCCTGGACGATGCTCTTAAAATTACGTTTGTTGTCGAGAACTCGAGTTAAGTGGTTGATGTAAAAGTTGGAAGAAAAGGGGAGATAAATTAGTGGCCTAGATATCTCACTCTATCTCTCTCTGATCCCAGACTGTTGGTAGTCTATTATTTTCACAGCTATCCATCTCTTGATTGTGATGGTGGATGTGTAGTGAGATGTGTCAGTTGATAGTGTAATTTAGCAGGAGATGCATACGTGGGGTATAAAGAAGCAATCAAAATCAAGGATTAATTTATTTGTAAATATGCAACAGTATCATATTTGAGCCCTGGGCTGAAGGCCCTAAGGATTGTGAACCATTCTTAAATGTCAACCTGAAAAACTTAATCAAAGAAGTTGATGGCAGAACTATTAATTAATGTTCTCCAGCTTTCCACCTGACTAAATTAATTTGCCACTCCGATACAATCCATCTCTGTCCCAAAACGTGAAATTGAAATGACAGACAAGAAATGAATAACTCGGTGACAGTTTCCATAAACTACAGCTTTTATTCGTCATCCTCTTGTATGAACTTACATCTACTCCCAACTCAATTCGCAATAAAAATTTGTCTGGAGCTGGGATTACATAAATATATATATATTTATATGGAAGGGTTTTTTTAAGTTTTTCCCCGAATCAATCTGTTTATGCGAAATTGGATTTTGTTCCACTTGTCTCAAGCCTCATAAAAATCTGGAGGATAAGACGTGTAAATGACAGTTCATATTATTTTTGCATTACATAAAAAGCTCACTCCGACTGACTGACTGACACCATAATCTTTCCATTAAAGAAATGTCTCGAAAAATAAAATATAAAAAAGTTTAAATAAAGGAAACGCAACAAGAACCAACACTTTTTATTTTAGTGGAGCAATTTAAGCCTCACTTATTTTCTTGTCTTGTCGTGCAAGAGCAAATGTAAAATTGAAAATGCCTTAATCTATTTTTTCCCATCTCAAATTGCGGTGCGTGTAATTATTATAGTTGACCTGAATTAGGGAGATTAACAGTTACAACTTGGACAATAGAATCAGACTAATTTTTTGTATCACTGTAATTCCCTTTGTCGGCCGCTCTGTTGTGGTTCCATTTAGAAATGCAGGATTATCATGTATGAAAACTGTTCGGAAATTAGCTTTGTTAGGAAATTGGGAAATTTAAAAGCATTATGCGCTAGAGGGCAGGCTAAGAATTTAAAGGATTTGAGATAAGCTTTACTTAAAAACTTTGCATAATTCATGAGAAACTCTTAGGGAGATGAGTTGTCCATTAATTTTAGTCCGGAATTGAGAATCACTTGGAATGCTTTTCCCCTAGATACTTACAAGATTGTTTCTCTCTCCGTTTCAACAAGTACTGAGATGAGATAAGATGAGGGAAGTGTGTAAATTAAATTTGGGGTTGACGGCGTACGTTTCATCTCTTAAAATATTAATGGGGGAGTGTAAAGTTGGACAAAGTGAGTGAAAAATGGAGATAGAGTCAACATTTAGCCAACATCCTGACGTCCCCTTCACTTGGAAATCAATCCGAGGCCTAAACCCTTTGGGAATCCGCTGATTAGATTCGCATCATTCAATGTACATACATACTCCCATTTGCTACCAGCACAAATTCATAAATCACGTGGCCCCTCTTTGATAATTAAAAGCTATAATATATTACATATGTATATGATATAATATGCATATAGGAATTAAATGTTGAATGTTGAAGGATCCCTTTTGAAATGTCCACTATTTGCATGCATGCATAAGTAATTACTCACACAACTCCAAATCTGTCCTTCCTTTCGTTTGTTTGGATGCAAAAATTAAGATTTCATTTGGGCATTGAGTCTTGAGCAACAAAATTGATCCGTCAGTGATTAATCTGCAAATTCTTATTTACTTTGATGTTTGATTGGAGTTGCGACATGCAGATAAAAAATGAATAAAATATGGTAGCATTTTTCTATAACTGGTATCCGCATAAAATAAAATAAAATAAAATACTGTTAGAAGCAGAAGCCAGTTTGAGTATTCGTAATTTATGGAAGCTGCCAAATATTAATTCTCTTTTTATATACCGTTTAATAAGGGAGGATTAAGGATAAAGAAGTTAAGATGTTGAAATGGAATCTATAAAAAGGAGATGAGGTATAAAGTATCACGAAATCTCATTTTAGCCAACTAAAAAACTTTTGTTATCATCATCATCCTCATCATCATCTTCCTTCCTAATTACCACGATGCAAAAATGTTAAACTGACTAAGCACAGTGGGAAATGTTTTATTATTGTTGAAAAATTCTCTTTTATTGAGTCACATCACAACAAAAAATGACGAGTTAATTTTTACTTGGAAACTGCAGCACAATAGACCCCATGGCTGATGTTAGCAAGCAAAGCAAAGCCTTCACAATGGAGCCACAAAAATCTGCTATAAAAATTATTAATGTAAAAAATCATAACAATAAATAAATCAGGGGAAAGGGCATTCATAAATAACTTGGCTAAATAAACAAAGCTTGGACTTTCAAATACTAAGCACTAACGAAACAAGACTGATGAAGGTGCCTTGATTTAGTTTTTAGATTACAAGAATTGGTCAAAGTAAAAGCTGTAATGGCTGCATATTTTTAAAAAATAAGAGCGACAATGAAAATTTAATGGGCAACTGAATGGGAAAGAAAGATATTTGACACAACAATGGCACTCACTTTGCTTAGGCTACAACTGTTAAAAATTGCGAATTATCACATCACGACCCAACCACTATTTTTATATAGCCCATCCAATGAATTAACTTGGCTCTGAAGCAAAGAATTTTAATTGTGTAAATATGTATTGCTTTTGTAACTGATCTGTATTTTAATGGCCTACTCAGGACTGTGGGAATTAATGAATTCTGTTTCTACCATTGAGAAAGCATTAGTTCCCTTTAATTCAGAGTCAATAATAAAGGGAGCAAGCTTCATAAATAAATGTAACAAGTTGAGCCTACTAATTTAGCACAACAGCGGAGAGCATTATGAGCTCTAAATAAACGCATTGCCATTTTATTGCAATGGAAAATAAAGTAGCCACTTATTTGTAGTCTGGAGGGATATAATTTCCTTGGGAAAGATCACATTAGTAAAGTATTCACTATGAAATGCATCTATTTGTTTGGTCACTGGTTGCGTTTATGAAATGAATGTGATTTCTACGTGGTGGCAATCCCAATGAGATACATAATCCCTAGCTATAGCTTATTTTTTCCTTCACCCAAATACAGATCAACTTTCTAATTCCATTCTCATCCAAATTGCTTTTGCTAGTGCATAGATCATATCATCCATTCACTGCCAAGCAGTTTAGCATTTTATTACACTAATAAATGGCAGCGTCATTTTGTGTCAACAGAGTTAAATGACATGATTTGCAACACTCGATACTCATTTGTAGTTATGGCTGTAACTGATACTGATCAATACGGCCGTGTTTGTATCTCTGCATGTAATTTAGTCAATTGACAACCTTCTTCTTTTTCACTCCATTAAACAAGTCTTGTCTTACATGCTAAATTAATTTAGTATGCACATGCAATTTAATTATGGAGCAATCGTAAAAATTAATTAATGTAGACCATAATAAATATATTTTCCAGCCAAGAATCACGTTCATGTTTAACTACTTGAGCCAGCACCACAAAATATTGACACATGACACACGACTTTATGATTGCGTGAATTGTTGGGGGATTGATATTGAACTCTAATTTTTGTCCTTTTCTCTCCCCCTTCCTTCCCTTGGCTAGAAAAACAGTTTTCACTTTAGGGGAAGGGAACTTGTAATTTTCTATATATTTCCTACATATTGTGTGACATGGCGTGACATTCCACGACAGGGAAAACATCTGGACAATCTAATAACACGATGACAAATGCACCCCAACCGACCAAAAGTTGACCACATATTGGATCAAATTCACAACTTTCGTCTTCTTCACCCTCAAAAGCATCAACAAATAAGGCTACACCTTTGAATTAATGCACTTATTTTGATGCCCTGGCATGGCGTGCGTAGTAAACAAACAAGCTTTATAAGCTCAGAAGAAGCTCCCTTTTGCTTGTTCTCATTATTGGGAGCCTAAGGAAGGATTAGTCAGCGCTATATAAGTGTGGGGAAGATGTATTATTATTGCACTGCAGTTTTATTGGTGTTAAGGATGACAGTGGGCAAATCAACGGCACTCTAAGGCCCATTATTTCACCCCCCTTAAAACAGGGAGATGAATCATTGATGCGTTTGGACACGAAATTTCATCACGTTCAGGAAATGGTCTAATCTTCTCATACGTATAATCATCAACATCTCTTATCACGAACAAACTATTTCCGTAAATGCTCTCTCTCTCTCTTTCTGACCAGCATTTTTTCATTTGGTGGTCAGAGGATAAATGTGATAAAGTGATTTGCATACAGTTCTTTATGAAAACTTATTACTAGCACCCACATGGGAGTCTTCATAAATTAAGGATGCGTAAATAGAGCCAATGCTTATGTCCTTTGGAATTACCAACGAAATTTTTCAACGACTGGGGAACAAAGAAATAGCAACTAAAAAACATGATGATGGGAGTTGTAGTTCTCAGTTTGGACGATTCTGCAGAAAAGTTGTAAAGAAAAAGTATGGAGTTGCGAGTGCCGAAAGAGAAGTAAATTACATCCCGGCCTGGGAAACTTATTAGACACCGCCTTCACTTACTTTTTGAATAATGATAAAAAAGGGATATTAAGATAAAAGCCGAATTATGCGAGGCCAACCAAAAACATTGCATTGCTTTGGTTTGTAATTGTTCATCCTGGAGCTGATCTTTCTCATGTTTTACCTCCACCCATCCAACAATCCAACCACCATTCATCCCCAGATCCTTAAAGATTAGCTATAACTAAAGATGCTTTATTAGTCCAGAGTAAAAAGGCTACAAAATTGATGGAGAGCCTCCCAGTCAAAATACACAGCAAGGGAGCTTGGCAGTATTTGTAAAAAGTGATCCCTTTCTGTAAAAATTCTTTTTGTTCTTTTACGAATTCCTCACTTCCCAATTACTCACAATCCATTGTTTTCTATTATGTAATGAGTGAGGATGATGATGACTAGACTAGAACCCTTTTCTCTGCATTCATTCGGCTTCCACAAGGGAACCCAAAAAACCAAAACCACCAACAAAGATATTTCAGAGTCATTAAGTTATGATGTGGCCGATTACATGCTCGCTTCTATTACCTTTCTCCGTATCCGCTTTTTTGTCCTCAAAAAGCCGTTCCTCCACAAATCCCGTATCGAGAGGCCCTTGGCTTCAGCAAATGGATAAAAGGGTCTCAAGCGAGGCCTGAACGACCCCTCAATTACTTACTTGTATTATTATTCCATTTTTACGAAAGGGCCCTTCCTTATGCATAACTTGTGCGGGTAAGTTTTGTGTGTCTATTAAGGATCGTGAGATGGTAATAATAAGTACCTGTGGGTGTGAGAGGCCCTCTCTGAGAGTTGCCGATGCCGACCAATTATGCAATCCTCCGTGGCTTTAACTTTACTTGGCATCACAAAATAAAACCAACAACAAAAGTTTTTGACCCGTATATTCAATCCACCGACCGACATTCCGACATTTCCTTTGGGCTCATCATCATTTGCATACTTATGTTAATGTAACCGTGAGCAGTTCCATTTTCCGTCCCGAGAACAATCTGAATAGAATTCGAGTCACAGCTCAAGAAGCGTGAAGAAGCTTTGATGTCATGAAAAATATTGTTTTGTTACAGAGAAAACAATTTGGAGACAATTGAGTTTTCAAAGGAATAAGAAAACTGGGTGTCTCAAAAATATACAAGTGGCTCAATCTTTTCCAGAAAAACAAACAAGCCAGCATCTTTTTGCGTAAACATGTTTTCAAATATACGGGACATTTTGCATGAAAACAAATCACATTTTTTTGTCTCCTTGTCCTATATATCTAGATATATTTATATAGAAGCAAAGTAAAGTTTTGATGGCAAAAGGTGAAGGATTCAATAATACTTTAATGCCTTTCTCTTGAAATCTGCGGAGCTTAGTTACCTAAGCTAAGTTTGAGAGTTATAATTTATTGGGATTGAGCGTGGATTTTATTTTATTCTTTTAGGATACTAAACTGGATTTCTGGCTGAAGAGAAGAGAGAAGAGAGAGATGAGGATGGATATATTATATATCCACCTGATTTATAGGGCTCTGCTTTTTCTGTAAAAGTTGAGAATAATTTTGGGAGTTGTTGGCTCATGAGGACGGCATTGCTTATTTTGTAATGGGCGAAGGAAAACAAATTTGGATTAGCAGCATTAGAGAGTTAGGCGGAGGAATGTGTTTGAAATCCGGCTTGTTTCCGCATAAATTATTAAGGGAATCACAATAGTCGAGGAGCACAATACCAACTTTTTTGAGCGTGTGCCAATTAGCCATGAAATGAACAAACTCTCCAACAACTCGCTCTCCAACCCTCACGCTAAATATTGGCTCCCAATCACTCTAAATGGCTCAACAGTTCCGTTGTCCGGAGCAAAATGACAAAATTAGAGTGCACTCAAAATCATTCTTTTGCACAAAGTTTTATTTATTTAATTATACGCGATAATTTTCCAGAGTAAAAAATATCTTGCTGGTCTGACACAGACCAGTAATACCAAAGCTTTTTTATACTTATTTAGTAGTAGTAACAAGATTGCAAAGTTTCGCAATATCAAATTAGCAAGCCTAAAATACAGCAAGCACACTGAAACATTAATTAACTAGATTATCATTAAGCTGGAAAAGCCAACAAAAAAAATCGAAAGTATATATAAACGAATGAAGAGGACAAAAAGGAGGAATTTCTTTTGAACTCTATGAATACCATCTTCGTATTATTTGAAAGTTATTTTAGTGGCAATGATATTATTTTAGGGAGGCAGGCAGAGGCGTATAATATAATAGTTTTGAGGAATATAATAATTTATACAAAGTAGGCTTTATAAATGATTGACATTAAATCAAGGAAGTTCTGTGGTATTTTTTAACATAACGTAGTAGGAAGAATAATTATTGAGCACGTAACTCTTTCCCAATGGAATAAGAAACAAGTTTGTTCCAATCAATCTTTGTTCGGGTTACAGGTAACAGTCGTCTCAAGGCCTTAAATGTTGTGTCAGACATTGTTTGATAATTCTCACCTGCAAAAATAATAAAACAATTAAAACTTTTTATAAAGGATTTTAGAATTAAAAACGTACTTAGGGCGTTGTGGTATTCACTCTCAGAAGTCTGTACCAATTTTACAAATTCTGCTGAAAATTCAGACTCGTTCTGCAAAAAAAAGAAGAAAACATAAACATTTGTGATTTAATTAAGGATGACTTTAATTACTAATATTACTATAAAACTTACTGAAACTTTAATGTTTTGTTTAATGTCCTTTGAGCTAACAAGTTGGACATTTCCGTCTTCGTAATAGTGAACTTGGACTTTAACCACACCTTTTAATTCGACAGACTCTCCAACAGCAGCAGGATCGAAAATTGCCGTCCATTGGGATCTCCAACGTCCATTCCTAAATAATAAAACACACAATAACACGATTATAGATTTGGACAATAAGACTTGTTTGTTGATGTTACCAAAAATTCTTTGGTTGGAACTGATGATCTTCAATGCAGGCAACAATTGTGACGATTCCCCCAGAAGATTTAGAGAACACGGAAAAAGCTCCATGAGGGTAATGCTGGGAAACGTAATTTCCAAACTCAACTTCCAATGTCGCCCTCCAAGGCTCTCCCTTCTTGTCCACGTCGTATGACTATGAAAGTTCAAATGCAAATATTCAAATATTAATATTATTTTAAATATTATTAATAAACTGTACTGAATAGTAACAAACTAAGCTAACTTGGAATTCGGTGGCTTCTTTCTTTAGGTGATCATATTTAAAGGACTGTTTGGTTCGTGGGTCATAGAAGCGACCTCCGCCCAGATCATTGTGCTCAGAAATTACTACAAGTTGTTCATTCCCTTGCACCCTGCAGGGCGTCAGTTGGTCCTTATTGTACTGGGCGAATGCACTAAATGCAAAGGACAATTAAATTAGTGATTAATACACATACATTTAATACATTTAAAACATTTACAATATATTATGTATCTTTTACCTGGAAGCACCTTCCTTCAATAGCGTATCATTGTTGAGGAGAGTTCGAACATCTGCAAGTCAAAGTCAAAAACGATTAGCAATGTAAATGGCTAAGGAATTAATTATTTTTAAACATTACCATTAAAGACCTCGTTAAATTCCCCTGGGGGTGAGTGGAGTATAAAATCCGATACGATTCGAACCTTTTGTCAAAAGAAGTTTAAACAAAATTAAAACACATCAACAAAAACAATTCCGCAGTATTAATGAAGGAGAAGTAAACTTACCTTTTCGTCGTTGGAAATTGGTTCATCTAATTCCGACGACATTGTTAAATAATAATTAATTAGTAGGTGACAATTAGTTAAATGACACTGCCCCTAAAAATTTAATATACGAAAAAAATTGGTATTGGAGTCTGTGACGGTGAGATGACGCTCAGTACTCGATGCTCACTAATCCTACCTCTTTATGAAAAACCTTCGGTTTTCCACGTCTCAACTTCCCGTGTCCGGACACTTGTACAAAAATCCAGTTTTATTAAATGTTCAACAATTTACAAATATATTTAGCTAAAAAAGATAACAAGAAGAGGCTAACAAGTCCCTTTTCAATATAAAATGATTAAAATGTAATAACAAAATGTGACTAAATTAAAAAGCTGTGTAAGGAGAAATGGTGGGGTATTAAGTTTGAGACCGAGGGATGAGTTTGATGGGGAGTTGTTGTTGGGGATGAAGGGCGACGGAGGCGAGGGGAAGTTGTATCCCCCCCTCACACCCCTCCAAGTTGAAGTGGCTGACGAGGGAGGTGATGAGTCCGGCAGTGACCTTTTCCACCAATTGATAACCCATACAAGCCCGTTTCCCATATGAAAAGGGGAAAAAGTGAGAAGGTCTGAAGAATGTTCCATTGTCCCGCAAAAACCGTTCAGGGATAAAGTCACAAGGATTTGTCCAAAATTCAGAGCTCGTGTTCAAGTCGTAGTTGTTGATAATTATCATTGTTCCCTTTTTAATCTCGTAACCTGAATTAATGTAAAATTTAGATTCTGGAACAATTGTGAAAAAAGTATAATTTTTAAAAGCTTACCTGCAACCACAGAATCGCAAGATGCGACATGAGGGACAATTGGTGACGAAGTTCTTCTCAAAGTTTCGTAAATTACTGCTTGAACATAATCATTGCTCCCTTCGTTCGTCTGGAAAGATTTGAATATTGTTTTGATTATTAGATCTTAAACTATTTTGATATATTAAGTATAATAAACCTTTTCATAAATCCGTTGCGAAAGTCCAGGACAATTTGCAATTTCAACGAGAGCCCTACAAAGTAAATTTGAGACGGCCGAGTGTCCACCCAAAAAGTCTTCAAGTTCGTATAAAACTTGGCTTTCTGTCAGCCTGCTTTTGGGCTCCCCCTCTTCCAAGTGGGTGAGCAAAATGTCCACAAAATCTTCAGGCATGTCTTTGTCCAGTCGAGCTCTTTTTGTTTTAAAATTAAAATTAGTTTGATTGTTGTGACAATTGTATTTTTTTATAAATAACTTACGAGTGAGGGTTGATAACGCGATTGATGACATATCGTCTAATGTCAGTCCCCATTTTGGCCAAAGATGATAAATGTTGTTTGAAAACTGGGGCGAGGAAAGGCAACACGTCTGTTGGATGACTTTGATTAATCTCCCAGAAAATGTCATCAAACAACTTGACCACTTTCTCAAACTCTGCATCTCCATCCCAATCATAGACAACTTCGGAACAGAAAAAGTCAAAAAAGATGTTGGCACAGGCTTTTTGTACATAAAGTTTGAGATTTGCAAAAGAGTTTTGCGGATTGTTCTCCAAATCTTTGTGGAGATGAGTGACAAGGATCTCAGATGTTGTCTCAAGAGCCCTGTCCACTCTGTCAGAAAAAAGACCAGTGTGACAAAATCGGCGTGCTAGGGAGCGTCTTGTTTTCTGTACCTCCGACCAGTCGCAAAATGCCAGAGCTGCATAAGAATATTTATTTATTTGCAGGCTATATTTACTTGTTGAGATGTGGAGACTTACAATTGTCTTTGTCATTTCCAAAGAGGACTGCGTAGCGGATGAAACTTGGTCTGTCCCCAAAATCTGATCCTCTTTGAATAAGTATCTCTTTTATAAGCTTGAGGGAGGTGACGACGACAGTCTCCACGGACCCCAGGTAGAGTTTATAAATATCCCCGTACTTTTTAGACAACGTTGTCATCTCAATTATTGGGTTCCTGCAACGAATGTCGTAAACAACCCTTTGTAAGTGAAACTAAATAATTCAGTTAGGTATGCACCAGGTAGCATTTTCGTGGAATAACTGTTTTTATGATGTTGACAAAAAATAAAACAGGATTTCTGGAAAAGAGTCCTTGAGGGACATTATGGTAGCTTTACAGTTACTTTTGGATATTACGTATTGAAATTGAAATGAACTGACTTACCCTTGAAAAAGATAAAGATGACCAATGATTGGGAGACGGGCAGGGGAGGGGATGGTCAGTGTAGTCTCCTTGAACGTTGTCCGGTGACATTTAAAAGATGACCTTCTCCCCAGACTCAAACACGTCAGGAGGACAATGAAGCCGAGGGTTAGCGTTGACCACCACAACGGAAGACCATCCATCTGAAAGGAAATCAAGAGCATTATTAGCATTTTGAGACTACTTTTTTTAAGAAGGAAGTGATTTGACTATGTAGCCTGGAGGAGGCACTTTGAGACCTTGATCCTTGGATGTTGGATTATATATTAAGAAACTTTTTGTACGATGGGCAGACTGCCACACCCTCCTAACTTTTGAATAAAAAATTTGAGAAAGTTATTGCCTAAAATATGGGGCAGTGGTTCGTTGTTTGAGGGTGAATTAATTATATTCCTCTTTTAATATGAATATTAAAAGAGGAATTTGTTGCCGTAGGTCGTGCTTTGGGGGAGTTGATATCAATAAATTATTATGGGTGAGCTGGTAATTGCTCTGCTTACCTTAACTTCCTGGGGGAGTTGGGCTTGGAGGAGATTATCAGGCAAATTCCAGCGGACGAAGTGAACTCGGGCGAATCCCGTCATCTAATGAAATGCTTTACAAAGTCCAGCCCTGGTTTTAAAGCCTCGGCTGAAAATAAAAGCCAAAAGTAGTAGTAGTAGTTGTGGCCTTACAAATTTCAAGTGCACCTTACAAATAAATCCCTTTGCATACAATCAGCCTACGGAGGGATTACCAACCGCAATCGAGCCAAAGCAATAAACGGCTACGAAAGAGACACTTTGCAAGCGACGCTCTGCCGTCTCCTTCCCCATCTCCCCACATCGGGCTTGTCCAGAGAAATATATTGATGGAAGATGTAATTTGTGAATAATTGTGAATGAAGCTGTAAAAAGGAGCTATTGATCTTTTGTGGACTACCTAATAAAATTTTATAGCGGATGACAATAATATAATGTGACCCAAACAAGAAGAATCCAAGAAATGAAAAGCGAGAGTATTGGAAGGGAAAGAATTTCAGTCAGAGATTCTTCATTCTTCTACAACAACTTTCGATTTCATCTCGTCTCAAACTGCCTCAAAACTCAAAACTCTTCCTCTTCTTCTTCTTCTTTGCTCCATGCACCAAGTTAACTTATTTCCTATGGAATATTGGATGCAAATCCTTTAGAAGTTGTTTCAAGAGTTATAAATAAAGTTTAAAAAATAATTAATGAAAATGAAATTTCCATCATCTTTAATTCTCTTGGCCAGTAGCTATTTTATTTTTAAGGAGGATGAGGAGCAATTTGAAACAGTCAAAATAAAAGCCCAATAAAATTGCGATTGAAGGTCAAAATGCTTTTTTAGATTGATGGTTTAAGGTCTAGATTTATTATTCTTTTGAGTGTCAAAAGGTAAGGTCACTCGGCTTGAGTGTCCTTTGAAGTCCTCTTAAGTATTTTTACATTAGTCCACCTTCTTCTCCTTCTCACCTGTTCAAAAATCTTTGCAGGCTTGTTGCAGATGCAGCCAGCAATCAATCCACCTGACTTTTTAATTTAACCAAACAAGCCAGCCCCCTGCGGACTTTGCATTTAGGGGAAATAATGGAGACAGTTTCAACTCATCATGGCTCAAATTATACTCTTTTTTAGCTCGTCTCGTTAAGTTGGCGTCGTGTCCAGCACGCACAAGGTCTCCTAACCCATTAGCCCCTAATAAAACATTCATTCAAAATTGGATCAGTAATTAACAACAATGCTTTCACGGCATCCCCCTTTGTGTTGGAATTATTCAATAACAAACAATCAAAGAAATGGCTCAGTTTATGCAAAACATTCGGGTTTAATCTGCCGAATGCATTGGTGTAATTTTAGATGCAGCAGGTGGAGAAAGTTTATACTACAAAAATTATATATTCTCGTTTCTTAATAACAATTAAAGGCTTTATTATTTTTTCAATGTATCTTGCAACAATTACATTTGTGATGCATTATATAAATTGGCGCAATTTGACTTGCTACACTAGAAAACATTATTATAACATTCGCACTGATAATGTGCATTTAAATTCAATCTGTTTAAAAGGGGAATAGAAGAAAAAGAGACCATTTGACATTACATAAACCAATATAACAATACTAATAATAATAAGAATTAAAGAACCATGACTAAGATAGGGCACTTTCTGTAATAGTTAATTGTTTACTACTCATTTCACTCCTCCTCTCAACTACCGTGTGGCTTTTAATGAAAATAGTAGTATCAATGTGAACTACTTTTAAACACTAGCCTAGCCTATTATAATACTAAATTGATTCTTTTTTGCATTATAGAGTTAAATACTTGGTTTTAGAGGGGCCAATTCAATTCTGAAATATGTTTAAGTTTATGACATAATAGATAGAAAGAGAAAACAGAAATAGTTGATGATAAATCTAAGAGTGAAAGTATTCGAAAGTTGGTTCGTTTAGCTGGCTATCTCACTTTTTCACCCACTTCAGTTGATTTGCTTTAGGTAGCAATGTGACACCTTTGGCTTTGAGTTTTTGAAGACCAATTGTTACTCCTGGATGATAGTTTTCACAACGAGAGTCAGTACAACCAACCCCAAAACGACATGGACTAGGATGAAGAAATTTGCAATTCATTGATGTACACTTTGGATAAAATTTGCAGACAAGTTTCGGTGGAGTTACAATTTGATCAGTAGCAGCAGCCTCGTGTTTGTAAACACATTCTTTGTTTTTGCATGGGATGAATCTGCATTTGGGATGTTCGTAGATGCACGCATCTTTAAACTGACACTTTGGCCAGAATTTGCACTTTAATTTTGCAGTCCCATTCGCACCAGGAGAAGCAGCTTTTGGGAGACTTGGGGCATTTTTTATTAGTGTTCTCAGATCAGGTAGAGGCAGTGGGGGAAGTATTACTGGCTTTGGTGCTGGTGCAGCTGGGAAAATATAATATTATATTATTAGTTTATACATAATCAAATAAGAAAATAATTATAATAGTAAAATAATTAATAATTACCTTTGTTAATAGTAATTGAGAAAGTTGGTTCTGGTTCATGTGACGAGCCTTGCGACATTCGAGATACGTTTAAATCCACAACTTTTCCGTTTGTTGCAGTGCAACCACTATATAAAAAAGATTATATATATAATATGAAACATTTTATTTTATTTTTTTTACTAATTTATATTTTACTTACTCTTTGGAATTTGATTCATATTCTTCTAAAATTTCTTCGAATTCATATTCCTCTTGTTCAGCTTCTTCATTACTAGGCACTTCGGGAAGTTTATCCTCCTCGTAAACTGCAAGTTGAAACTCGTCATCCGAGTGATCATTTTCTGTTTTATTGTTGCTCTCGGCCTTCTTATCCGTGGTTTTCTCTGTTGGGTCTACTGGAGATGGAGGAAAACTTTCATCACTTGTATCATCCTCCTCAGAATTGTTTATTTGAATAGAGATTCGTTTTGATTCATTAGAAGCTGCTCGAAAATTAAAAGATACCAATAAGTGATTAATAGTTTATACAAATTCATTTCTAAACAACATACCTAACATAACATTTCTCAATTTTCCATTAGCGCCCACTGCACTGTCGTTGACATTGATGAGAATCTTGTAATCGTCACTTGGGCTGAATTTAACACCTTCATACATATCATCAGCGGAATCGCCTAAAATAATAATAAACGACAATGAAAAATAAATATATGCATCTATGTATTTTTTTGTTTTTCAAATACCTGCTGAAATACACATATTTTCCAAACTGGGTAAAATTCCTAAACGTTCTTTAACCGGTCTTCGAGTTTCTCTTTTGACACCCAGCCTCTCTTTAATACTTTTTCTTCTAGTACCTGCATCCGTTGGCTCATAAAAATCCGAGGAAATTACTTCAGGGAACTCATTAAATCGTCGTTTGCCAACAACATCCAGATTCTCGTCACTGATCCGTTTTCTTCCTCTTATTTCTTGAAGATTCTGATTCTGGTTCTGATATGAAGTATGATGTTCTTCATTAATCAACGACGGGCTGTTGTTTCGTATAATGGACTCTTGTGCATCAGCAACTGCTCTTAACAACATTTTATTACTGAGTTTCAAGTCCCGTTTTGGTCTATCTGTAACTTTAACTACAGAGTTAACAGTGTGATGAGGAGGCGAGCGGTCATCAGGGGAAGGAGAGCGATGGTGTATCACAGATACAACTTTTGACGTTACTTTTTTCACAGGAGTTCGAGAACGACTTCTTGAAGATGAAATGGATTCTCGTTTTGAAGGTTTCAAATGACCAATTCTAGTAAAGATTGATCTACTAGAAGTCTCTCGTTCGGGTTGCCTATTGCTAATTCTACGCTTTCGTTCAGGAGATGATCTTCGTTCTTCTCTATAAGAAGAACGCAGCATCCTAGATGACCTTTCTCTTTCCCTTGAGCATCTTTCTTTAGTTCTTGAATATTCAGGTGATCTGGATTTCCTATCACTTTTGGGTTTGAGCCTCAATCTTGGTGAATCTTTGGCATCACTAGCAGTACTCATGAGAATGTTGGTTATGAGTTTTCGTTGATGACTACCTTTATTTCTACTAGTTGAACGACGAATCAGTTCCTCTTCTCTCTCTTTATCTTTCCTCTTTTTTTCTTGGGATTCTAGCGCAATTCTTCTCAACTCTTCCAAATTATCTGTAAATTCATTTTCCCCTGAATCTAAAATTAGTGTGTCAAGATGATGAGATCCATCATCATGCTTCTTTCCTCCCGATAATGAAAATGATATTGGGACCCGTTCGAATTTCTTGATACTGTGATTACCAAAATTTGTACTTGTAACTTTTGCCTCACAATCTTGTTTCGCTTCCTTGTTGACTTTTTCTTCTGAAGTTGTAACAACATTTGAATTTTCAAGCTCGCTAGTTGTCGACATTGCATCCATTACATCTTCATATGATTCTAGAGTGTCGAGGCCCTCAACTGCGTTTAAAATTAGTTAACGTGAAGCAATTATTTTTGCTCACAATAAAGTAACAAAAAATACGTACCAATTTTTGACCTTTCAACTTTCACAACTTGTTCATCTCCTTTCTTACTGGATGACACAGACTTTTCGGATTTCTCATCATCATCCTTTGAATGTTTTCTCTTGGGCTTAGAGCTCTTGGCCTTTTTCGACTTTCTTGCCTCTTCTTCTTCCATGACCGCAGAGGAGCTAGTGGGTTGTTGTGCTTCGGGGTCATCAGGGGCCATCGGCAATGGCCCACCTTCAGCCGCCGTCACTTGCTCCAACTTTCTGAGTACGTGAGTGAGCCATGAAACAAACTTCTTTGTATTATCCCCCAGGAAAAGAGTTAGGTCATTTTCCATGTCACTCCCATTTCTACGATTGGCTATCAATATCATGATGTAATCTGGCAGCTCGTCGTCTATCCAAATTAAAACAATCAATTTTAATCATAACAGGACAAAAAGAAGGCCATATATAACATGTACACTTACCGACATGACAACCCAACTCGAGCAATTTGGCCTTTATTGCATCCCGAACCTTTTTGCTCACCTCCAACTCCATTGTTTCAAGACGGTGGAAACTTTCTCTTTAATTAGTGAGAGCTTGGGTACGTAGACTCCCTAAAAGAGGCTATGCATTAGCCAGGGGGGAAGGGGGCAGATTTTTCGACAGACGGGCTCTGTTTGGCGAAGAGGAGGAGGTACAAAAGAACTGAGCTCCGTTGGCTACGAAGCTTGACCCCGACTGATGGGAAATATTTGTGTAGAAATCAGAGGTGGATTCAAGCTTGGTGCTCAGTCTCATTTGGGCCAGAGGAAAGTGAGACGGCTAATTATTCATGTAGAAAGCCGCATTCAGTCGCCCCTTATCGGCACTTCTTG
This sequence comes from Proisotoma minuta, assembly GCA_034698145.1. Lineage (NCBI taxonomy): Eukaryota > Metazoa > Arthropoda > Collembola > Entomobryomorpha > Isotomidae > Proisotoma > Proisotoma minuta. The sequence continues at coordinate 38,582 of JAQIXN010000306.1, forward strand.
GCGACTGTGGCGGCGTGCTCAAGGGCTTCTGGCAAATTTGGCCCATGCTGCTCAGCCAGACAGACACAATCACCACCAGTCCCTGGACAAGCTTCCTCCAGAACAGTCCCCCTTTTCTTACGCTCCCGCAAATTGAAATACTTTTTCAATTAGCAGTAGAAATTAGCAAAATTAGTTGGTCACAATTAGAGCTTTGATAACTCCCCCTTTTTGGGGGGTTCCCAATTCCTTTTTTTTCATTTTTTTCTGGGATTTTGGAAGATTTTGAGGGAGAGAGGAGCCAAAGCCACGCTGCCTGAAGTCATTCCACGCCACGCCGCAGATAATCCCAAGCGCTTCAGAGCTGCACTTGATGAGAACGATGCTTTATTAATTTGTAAAGATCGTTCTCTTCAAGTTCTAACTCTGGGACGCCATCAAACATCCCCCTTCGACTGAGGACAGCTTCAACAACCGGTACCCTTAAGGACGACCTTCAGTGTCCAATTCATTAGCACATATTTTAAATCTGTACATGTCTTGAACTCTGAATGATCGTCCCTTGAAAAAATCATCATGTGATCCAGAAGAAGAGGACAAACGACATCATCAAAGATGACCATCACAGGTGAGATCTCTTTATTAGCACGTATTGAAAATCTGCTCATAAATTGAACCGTGTGTAATTGTCCCTTAAGAAAATCATCATTATGAGTCATGACGGAAGAAGAGGACAAACGACAACCAATGCCCTTAAGGGAGACCTACCGCAGAGCCTATAGTTTGCAAGTATTCAAAAACGGCTGACTATAAGCGTTCTGTGTGTAGTTGTCCTTCAAGAAAATCATCGTGATGACCCAGAAGAAGATGACAAACGCGACAGCTTCAACAACCGGTACCCTTAAGGACGATCTTCATTGTACAATTCATTAGCACATATTTAAAATCTGCCCATGAATTGAACTGTGAATGATCGTCCCTTGAGAAAATCATCATGTGATCCAGAAGAAGTGGACAAACGACATCATCAACAGCCCTTAAGGGAGACCTACCGCAGAGCAATTAGATTGCAAGTTTAATAAACGGCTGTCTTACTTGCTCTGCGTGTAGTTGTCCCTCAAGAAAATCATCATGATGACGGAAGAAGAGGACAAACGACAGCTTCAACAACCGGTACCCTTAAGGACGACCTTCATTGTCCAATTTATTGGCACGTATTGAAAATCTGCCGATAAATTGAACTGTGAATGATCGCCCCTTAAAAAAATCATCGTGATGACCCAGAAGAAGATGACAAGGATAAACGTGATTTCATCAACAGCCAATACCCTTAAGGGAGACTTACCGCAGAGCACTTAGATTGCAAGTTTAATAAACGGCTGTCCTAAGTGCTCTTCGTGTAATTGTCCCTTAAGAAAATCATCATTATGACTCAGAAGAAGAGGACAACATCAACAACCAATACCCTTAAGGACGACCATCACAGGTGAGATCTCTTTATTAGCATGCATTGAAAATCTGCTCATAAATTGATTTGTGTATAATTTGTCCCTTTAGAAACTAATCATGATGACCCACCCAGAAGAAGAAGGCAAACGACATCATCAACAGCCCTTAAGGGAGACCTACCGCAGAGCAATTAGATTGCAAGTTTAATAAGCGGCTGTCTTACTTGCTCTGCGTGTAGTTGTCCCTCAAGAAAATCATCATGATGACCAGAAGAAGAGGACAAACGACAGCTTCAACGACCAATGCCCTTAAGGGAGACCTACCACAGAGCAAATACTTTGCAAGTATTAAAAAACGGCTGAGTATTTGCGTTCTGTGTGTAATTGTCCCTTGAGAAAATCATCTCATTCCTCCTCAAAAAATGGAAGCGTGTCTTGGTAAGGTTTTGCATACATTTTAAATGCTCCTGAAGGCCCTAGTCTAGCAAGCAGTGTTTCTCACAACAATCATCATCCTCATTGTCAAACTGCATATTGTTGGCTTTGTTGGGGGCGACAGCGTCCTCTGTGGTGGGGAAGACGTGTGGCGGTATGACACTGGACACGTAAGCTACACGTTCTATCCCCTCTCCAACATTTTAACACAAAGACTCAAAATTCAACATTCATTCCACAACTGCACAACTCACCGGTTGAACAAAAACAGACTGTCATTAGGTTGGTCACACTAAACAATTGGAAACTTCTCCCAACATTTTACTTTCTTCTTTTCTAGGAAATGATGAGAAAGGTGACGATATTACTGGCCCTTTTAGGCTTTGCTGCGGCTGCGACCCAAGATGCAGGGAGCCAAACGGACGGACCTGCTCGTCTCCTCGTCTCCAAACAGCTGCAAAATAAATTCGTAGTAGAAAACATGGACGTTGTTATCAAATACAACATTTACAATGTGGGCTCCACTTCCGCAACAAATGTCCAGTTGAAGGATCCAAGTTTTGGACCCGACTTTAAAGTTGTTGGTGGTCAACTTGAAGTCAATTACGCAAGAATTTCACCATCTGCCAATGTTACCCATGTCTTAGTTGTTCGACCTATTAAATTTGGATACTACAACTTTACTGCGGCCACTATTACTTACAAGAGTGGAGAGGAAGGGACTGAGGTAGCTTAGAAACTTTTATTTAATCAGAAATTTGTTAATTTCCAAATTGTTTTGTTAAAATAGGTTCTTCAGGGATGGTCGAGTGAGCCAGGGGAGGGATACATTGCCCCCTTCAAAGAGTTTGATAAACGATTCTCTCCACATTTGGTAAGATTATTAAATCTTTGCCTAAGGGTAATAAGCTTAATTGTTGTTATTTATTTTGCAGTTGGACTGGACAGCATTTGCAATCATGGCCGTGCCCCCACTCGTGATCCCCTTCATGCTCTGGCACTCCAGCAAGTCCAAATATGAGGCTGTCCTTCTGGGAAAGAAATCCAAATAATAATTGGGTGCAACTGTTGCACTGCAACAGGAATTTGTTAATATATCATTAATATATGTATTCAATGTATGTATAATGTATTCAATCTACTCAATTTTCATAAAATAATTAAGTGACTGAGACCAATATTATTGAATTTATTTTCATTTTTGGTAATAATTGAGCATTTTATTTTTCCAGTAGAATAATTCACAATTGATTGCATCACGATACAGTAAAATATTAGGTACTTTGTTGGTCCCTTTTTTGGATAGCACTATTTTTTTGTTCATTTAAAGTTTAGCTTTGATCTGATGGAGGTCCAGATATCCACCTATTATGAAATATAATAATGATGACATTTAAAATCACGAAAGTTTTTGATTTCTATTTGGCATAAATTATTTACCTGTAGCGACAGAGTTTCCAGTTTCCTTTGTCTTCACTTCAAAATGAATTCTGTTCCCTTCACGCCAAGTGTTGACCAAAAGTGTTTCACCCGGATAAACTGGCTTGGAGAATCGTGCCTACAAATATTTAATAATAATAGTTAGGGCATTTTTAACCAAAAATCTCATACATGTAACGATGTAACATGAAATATGACTTTTCCTATCAACTAACCTTGATGGCTTTAAAATTCTTGGGGTCAGAGTCTCCGTAATGTTGAAGTATTAGACGAGCAGCGATTCCATATGTGCATAACCCATGTAAAATTGGTTTATCAAATCCTCCCATTTTAGCAAAGGCTGGATCGATATGAAGAGGATTGTTGTCACCACAAAGTCTGTATAATGCAGCCTGTCTTTCACATGTTTTGAACTCCAAGACGGCGTCAGGGGATCTCTTTGGTGGTGTCACAGGCCGAGTTATGAGCTTATCAGTGTCCCGCTTGCCACCAAATTTACCAGCTCCTACTTCAAACACTGAAAACTCTGTTTTAAACATGGGGCCATCTTCATCTTCTCCATTTACTGTAATAAAATAACATTGGTAATTTATTAATAAATTATTAAACAAACACTAGAATAAAATGAACACGTTTATTTTGCACTACCTTGAATCACGTAAACGCAACCCGAAATCTTGTCCATGACGTCAATGACTTTTGTTTTCAAGACAAGCTCGGTAAACTCTGGCATCGGTCTTAAAAGCTCGACATACTGCTCGCCATGGAGGATCTGAGTAAAGTCAATGTTAAGGCTTGGCGTCTTCATGACCTCAAACATGCACTGTAAAGCTGGGATAACAGGGAATGTTGGCAGCACACGGAAATCATCGGAATTCTCATAAAGGTAATTGAGAGCATAGGGATCACTTGTGGAAGCACCAACTAGGAGAAACAAACACAGTGATTAATTTTTCATTTAATTAATAATATTTTTTCCGCATACCTCCTAACGAGTATAAAATGGCATCGTTTTGAGTGTATTTGCTTTTAATTTCCGGCAACCCTTTGCCAGCTAAATTCAGTCTCGTAACATCTTCTAAAGCAGCACCAGATTCTTGTTGCCGAAGGGCGTCCATGAAAAGTCCCATTGCTTCTTCAGGTCCATTTGGACTGTCGCCTCCAGTCATGTTAAGGATATCAAGCCATTTGTCTCTCACCCCCTCAATTGATAAAGTTTCACTTAAGGATTTTCTGAGGACTGCCCCCTTAGATCGGAACATTTTGTCTAAAGCATCATTTAATTAAATCACTAGTGATAGTTATTATAAATTGATTTAAAAAAACACTTCATACATCTTGTGGCAAGTCCTCCTGCTGCCTCAATTACAACACCGTTATCATAACAATCTTCGTGACACATCCATGCAACCACGGGAGCGATGAGTTCAGGTTTTAAAGCAGAGTGAAGTTCTGAAACATTAATTATATTGCTCAATTATCTGGCTTCAATTTTTGTACTATTTCAGAAATAGTATTTCTAACCAGGGGGTAAAATATTTTCCGTAAGTCTTGACCCAGCCATTGGAACTATCACATTTGTATGAATATTGAAACGAGCTCCTTCCTTTGCCAAAGTATTTGAAAATCCATACAACCCTGCTTTAGCTGCCGAGTAATTTGCCTGACCAAAGTTTCCCAAAAGACCAGCAACAGATGATGTGTTGATAATCCTTCCGTACTCTTGTCTTCTAAAATGTTCCCAAGCTGCTTTCGTAGTTCTAAAAGCCCCAAGTAGATGAACTTGGTTGATAAGATCCCAATCATTTTCACTCATTTTTGCAAAGCTACGGTCCCTCAATATTCCAGCATTGTTTACGAGTATGTCAATTCGCCCAAATTTGTCGATTGCTGTTTGCACAATGTTTTCTCCTTCAGTAACTGAATCATAGTTTGGAACTGCTTTTCCTCCTATGAAAGAAAATAAACATATCATACATGATGATGATCCAACATTTTTAATAGATCTTTCTGATCTTTATTGATTGTTACCCTTGTTGACAATTTCTTGAACAACTTGATCTGCTGCCCTTGAGCTGCTTCCATCTCCATGCTGATTACCTCCCAAATCGTTGACGACAACACACGCCCCCCTTTCCGCAAATAAAAGTGCGTAGGCCTTTCCTAATCCGCCCCCAGCCCCAGTGACCACGACCACACGGCCGTCAAATCTCAGCAACCGACTCATGCTACTCCTGAAAAGTAATTAATAACAAAATTAGCCAACAAATTTCTAGATTGTACAACAAACATAAATAACCTTTAGAATCTAACAGTGCAATGTGGACTTTGAACAATGATTGATCATTAAATGCCGCAAACTGAAGGCATAAACAACCTTTGCATTAATTTACACACCCAGAAAATTAAATCTTATAAAACTTATCAATAGGACAGTCATTTAACTCATCTTCTCAATAAATAATTGGCTGGAGTATTGAGCATTAGTCCTGCCCATATTAAACATGGACATTGATAACCCATTCGTGCCATGAACATGAATCTCTCAAAAACTTTTGCTCTCAATATCAAATACCGACAAAGAATGATCAATCAAGGCCACACCCCCTCCCCTTCCCACTCCTTCACTTGCCACATTAACTTACAAAAATCGGGTCACCCCCACCATCTCAATTAACTAACTAATCCTCTTGGCAAATAAATAGAGGGCACAATCCAGCCCAATTCAGCAAATCTTGACCCTTGACCTAAAAGATAAGATAAATTAATGATAATTCAGAAGAGCTTGGAATAAATTTTTGCATACAAATAAAAACAGCTGAAAGTTAATAGCCTTTGCTCACCAATTTTGGCAATGTCGGAGGTTATTTGGGGGCGTTGGTTTAATGGCCAGGTCAGAGGTCAACCCAAACAGGGAATTAATAACTATTAATTTAGTAATTGCAATTTGGAAATTTTAATTTTCATGATACATTTCGCGTTTCAAAGATCGTCCGCCAACTTCAAAGCGTTGGGAAGCATTTGGTGGAACTCAGAAGTGGAGGTCTTTTTTTTTGGAGTTTCGCTAATTAACTTCCCAAGGTCTCGTCAAGGGAAAGTTGGGTCCCTTTGCTCAGGGCCACGTTTGGACACTGGGACAAAGTAATTTGATAAGGTAAGTTGGGCATGTGTCCTTTCGCCGGTCTTCCACAATTATTTCAACATTGTGTCAATTTTTCAGCTGTTAAACATGTTGAACCAGCAAGCTCTGGACTCTCTTTACTCCGCCACTTATCTGGAGGACTATCTCGACTGCGTCGAAAATCTTCCGGATGACATCCAACGGAATATTAGTCGCATGAGGGACTTGGACATCCAGTATCAGGGTATATACATATATGACGTATCATATGATATTATCAATTAATTAATGCAAAATTATCAATCTGCCTTAATAGTTGTATTTATTTATTTATTTATTTGTCTGGTAGATTACATGAAGGAGTTGGAGTCTGCAATGGAATACTTGATGGAAGAAATTGACGAGGATGGTAATCCAGAGCAGGATCAGGATCAGGATGAGGAAGACGCTTTGTTGCAGGAAGCGTTGGCAGGGGCGATGGCTGTGGGTGGGGCTGCTGCAGCAGCTGCAAAAAGTGCTAATCGTCGCGGCGGAGGGAATGGTGGTGGGAACAACGGCGGTGGAGGAGGGCGTCGAAAATATGTCAAGGCTCGGGCAACAGTCCAAGAAATACTAATGAAGGCCCAGGACATTGGGGATGAGAAGCTTCAACTGGCTCAAAATGTGCAGGACAACATCGAAAACAAAGCAAGACAGTTGGAACTTGATAAAAAGAACTTGGGTGAGTGTACCAAGTTACGACCTAGAGGTAAGGCTTTGTTTTTCTTAGGTGAGGAAAAAAAACAACCAAGCAACCAAGTCACCTAAGTATGCGTTTAGGGGGGGTCCCGTTAAGCTTTGAGCCACGGTTCTGAAGCCAATTTTTGTTCGATTGGGCTGAAATTTTGCACA